>JAANDH010000912.1:118258-123258 GCA_011799765.1 Nymphaea thermarum
GGCTTCACTCATGTCCTACTGGGGAGGTTTTGGGTCTTTGGTAGTGCCGGCGCGTCCTGGTTTGGTCTTTTGATGTCTTATTTTTGTTAAGCATCAAAGTTGTGGTTTGGGGCATTTTTGTCATACACATAGATGTGATTGTCTATGAATTGAAATTGTTATATAAAAGAAAGCTTGCCCCATCGTTTTGAATTGCTTGGCTCATCGTCTTTTTGAATTGTTGTGTCGTCACGCCTCGATGCTTTATGTTTAGACAAAAAAAAAATGTTTGGGTCAAAAGGTCGGGGTGTGACACAAACACAGACACGTGCACACCACGGGCGACTTACAGCCAAGAGACAACCCCCGTGGTGGCCCATAACAGTATGGATCCATATCATCCGCTGCAGCGGTAGAGCACTCATCCATGGATGTGTGAATTCCAAGGAGAGATACTCAGCCTTCCCTTGGACACCCAGGTTGGGAAGGAGGGAGCCCACTCTCCAAGCACAACACACAGCAGTACCCTGGGGCCTTGCACCGCCTGCGCTCTGACAGGCGAGACCAATGGCAAGAACGGGACGTCTCCCAAAGACATAGCCACATCCCACTGGCCTCTCATCTCTTATTCATTCATTCTTATCATCAAAGTTACTCATTCACAAAATGACTGGCTAACACATGAAGTTAATACACCCTACGAGTGCACTTACACCTCCCAATGCCTCCACACGAGGTCTATACGTACAATAACAGTCATTGCTAGCCGTCATACAGTACGGGTACTACTACCGTCTATTTCATCCATTTGCATCATTGCCCATGGCAATGCACATGCAACAACATACACATTCATATCAATCATCACATCAATCCTCACATCAATCACATCTTTGAAAAATTTAGCCAATCCATAGAGAGTAGTCTTCATCTGCGGTCGGCTCGTAGCTGTCCTATGCAGTTATCATTCTATGATGCTTTCTAATGCACTATTGGGGTCGAGGAGACACTCGACTCGATACCCCGCCTCATCTGTCCTAAACAGATATCAATTCTAGCATGCACATGCAAATGCGTAACATTTTCAAAACAAATGACTAATAATCTTTTTAACCCATTTATATCATATAAGCAACATACATATACTCATTCACAAAGCAGTCAATCAATTAACATCACAATCTTAGGATCCCTTGATCCTAGGAGCACACAATCACACATTTGCCCCAGGCAGGGATTTGCCTGGAATGTCACCATACCTGTGGCGTGCTCACCAAATTCTTCAAAATGCCTCAAGCTTCGAACTCAAGGTCGACGGGATGTGCCCGGTGCACCAACAAACATAAACGAGAATAAGGTTTCTACTAGATACCTACACAATTCAAACAAATACAAAATAAAATCCTTGAGACACGTGTCCTCGCCTCAAGAGGGTGTCGACAGGTAGTGTCGACCAAAAGCTCCCCAATAGGCCTCCTCCTTTACGTCTTGATCGTTGCCTCGAAATATCGAAACCCTCAACCATCAATCAATCCACCACTAATTCCTTCCTCAATAACGTTCTTTAATTAAGACATCAACCCCAAAGTCACATCCAAATACGTATATTTTTCCTAATTAACTTCAAGACGCACCCATTCACTATTGCGTGTGCAACAAGCTCACCAAAACCGTCCTAAATCTTCCCTACAGCCATACAAACGCTACCATGCTTCCCTATTACTTTGAAAATCAACTCATCATGCTTAAATAATCATTATAGGCATGAATCAATGCTTTCCAACATAATCCTACTTTTCCCCCAAAAGCAAAAATCACTAACATGCGTCCTAATTCATCAATTCGAAATTCTAGCATGTCCAAACAATAATTATACATGCTCTAGAAGATAATATTCATTAATTTGAGATTGGTTAAGTATCGCTCACCCCAAAACAACCGTCCAAACTGCTGTAACCCTTCTAGCAGCCACTCCACACGTCCAGTCAAGTGCCAATGCCCAAGATTGCTTGCTGCTGCTGCTCACCACACACCCTACTTGTAGGTAAGAGAGGAAAAAGCGTCCCCAAACTGCAATTTCAAACCCAACGCCCACAAAAGAGTCAAAAACAGAAATGAGGAAGTTAAAAGAGGACCTTCCGCAGTGAAGATTGGTTGGGTCGAAGATGAGGGACACTCAAAGTGAGGGAGAATCGAAAGGAAAAGCACGACTGAGGGCTGTCGATAGTGGAACCGACAGGAAGAGGTTTTGGGTAAATGGGGGAAATAGGCAGAGGGAAAGAAAAAATCGAGCACGGAAAGGGGGAAAGAGACGAGAGAAGAAGAGAGGAGGGCTCGAGCAAGGAGGAGAAGAACAACGTGTAGAAGGAGAGGGCGCTGCAGAGAGGGAAGGATGCACAGGAGAGAAGGGAAAAAACAGGCAGAGAGGACGAGACAGGGGGCTTACCCGAGAGCTACCACCGTCGCCGCCGCTACCGTTGCGACGCCGTCGCCGCTGCTACTGCCGTCGCCGCCGTGACCTTCTTCTTCTTCGCTGGGTTTCGGTCGTGGCTAAGGAAGAAGTGCAGAGGGAAAACACGAGAGAAGGAGAAACGAGGAAGGAGAGACGGGCTGCGTTGGGTCTCCTTACGCGTGTAGAGCTCGGGTTCGGGTCTGGACCCCGACCCGACCCGCTCTGCCAAAACAACGAGCGTTACACTATGAGAACTCCAACAAATACTACTCGAGCAGTCGATCAGATACCTTAGTTTCACCAGATGGTAATGTACACAACTTTGGGCGAAACTTCAAACACAGAGAGTATCTTGAAGGAGATTTAGTTATAGTTATCTTTTCTGATTACGTCGAGCTAAACGATCTACTTTTCTCCAATTTTCGCCGACTTGTACGACTTCGAATAGTCGTTTTCCACCGGTCTGTCAAACGATTCTCAATTATCGAGAGATGGTTCAAAGTGAATGACTTAGTCCTATGATTTGTGGTGTACCTCAAAGGATGACCGGGAGATAAGTGGGCACCGCATTGGGAAGACCCATATGTAATTAAAGGAGCCTTGCCCTGAAATTCATACCGACTGATTGATGTTGATGGGGTGGAACTGGTCGATCTTGTCAATGCTCTTAACCTCAAGAAATTATACGCCTAGTCCTCCTGTATTCATTTTCCAATCAATTGCAAATATTTATGTTTTCACATCCAATCTACCATTCAATCTAGATTCTTCCTAGTCGTAAAACATGACAATTACATTGGGACATTTTTTTTTTTTATTATCGATCAAAGATTTGAGAGCAAACCCATGCAGGTAAAGGGTAAAACCTGCAGTATGAGGGCAACCCACATAAGGGGTCAAATCTACAATGCAAGCCAAGGCAACCCATTTCAGTAAGGTTAAACCTGAATTCAATATTGGCAGCCCCTTGTAGGCAATGGGTTAAACATGCAATTTAAAGCTCAAACAACCAATTAAGGTGAGGGGGTAAGCCTGAAACATCACTTTGCACATATTTTGTTTGAAAAATTTGGGGTGCTTATCTTTGTCACTAAGCACGGCTAACACCAGCTTAGTAACAAAGAGGGACATCTATAATCACTCCAAATTTTTCCAAAAGACTACGTTCTTTCACCAAAATACAAAACTCAACTTTAGAAGTGAGATTTAAATCCAAAACCCAATTTTTGAATCCAAATTTGATCCGAAACCTATGTTTAGATCCAAATCAAGCATTTCAAACCCAACATTCAAAATGACAAAATTTGAGTGTCGCGTGTGCACGAACCTTCCCTTTGTTTTAAGAACCCATTTCTCATGCCAAAATATGTTTTAAACCCAAGTCACACGCTAGAACGAGTCGACAACCCAAATCAGATTTGGAATAGGCCCGGAGCAACTCGAAATGGAGTTGGCCACCCATTTTTAACAAAATCTTTTTCTTTACATTTTAAATAAAAAAATGTGTTTCCTATGTAAGCAACAATTTGTATTTCATTTTGATTTTATTTACATTTAAATTAAAGAAAGAGGTTTTTTTTTTTTCATGTCCCGCTACGTGCAGTCGCAACGCGTGACCTCCTGCTACGCGCAGTCGCAACTCCCGTGCCACGGGCGGGCGCACAACCTCAAGCGCAAAAACACGCTCGCATGCATTGCCAATCCTCATTTTTCTTCAAAAATCGATTGTTAGAGGATGATTTTCAACATTTTGTGTGGGCATTAGCCCTGCCTACACCTCAAAAAGGAATTTGCAGGTCAGATGGCCAATCATACTCACTCAAAGCCTATTTCCATTTAAAAAAAATGAAAACAATTCAAAATTACTTGTAATTCCTATGAAAATGTTGTCAAATTTAAAAAAATTCAAAATTTCAAGTTTTGGCTCCTAAATTCCTTATAAAACCCCTATTTTCTTCCTTCTTGGGCATGACCTAGCCCTTGGAGAAGCTCAAGTGCATGCTCACATGAGGACTTAGAGTTTTTAGCTCTCTTCCTCCATTTCTTTCTTCCTCTTTCATTCTCATTCTTCTTATTCTTCTCCAACTTTTGGAGCAAGTTTTATCAAGCTAAAACTCTTCAAGGGAGCTCAAAAGATCTCTTGGAGGCCTCCTCTTAACCATCTTAGAGCTTCATTCAAGGTGAATCTAGGATCACTCAAAGCAAGGGTGATCATTTTTCCTTAAAATCACTCTAATTAGAGGCATGTAATCAACATTCCACTCTATTCTTTTTATTGTTTCTTCTCTTCTTCATCTCCCCATGGCCATATACGATAGCTCTAGAATCTCTATTTTATTTTAGAGACAAGAAGCTATTCTTGAGTGCACCGGGAGCATGAGAAGGTGAAGTAATATTTCATTTCATGATTGAATCGTGCTTTTTACTTTCTTGAATATAGTCTGGTTGTGGTTCCTTTATTTTCCTCTCTTCTTCATCTCCTCATAGCCATACAAGATAACTCTAAAATCTCTTTTTCAGAGTCAATAAGCTATTCTCGACTGCACTGGGAGTATGTGAAGATGAGATG
>JAANDH010000912.1:128258-158741 GCA_011799765.1 Nymphaea thermarum
TTCCCCCCCTCAATTGAGCACTCTATCATGCACGCTCTCCCTTTGTCTATTGTTATTTTTCTCGCTCCTATTCGTTTCTCACCCATGTGTATCTCCCTTAGCTGAACCATCTACCTCTCAACCAAATGCCCCCTTCTCTCATTAGATTTCTCTTTCGCTCTCTCTTTTGCTCATTCTCACCCTTGTTGGTGCTGTTGGCTTGGATTGCAGCTAGGAAATATGACTTTTCCCTCATACCAATGAATAGAACGTGTTGGAGGTGACGACAACATACAACCTTGGCAGTTTGAGGATTGGTCGAGCGTTTGGGGTGGCTGCCGGGGACACTACAACAACTAAGATGCTATAGGAGCGATGAGTACGGCTAAACAAGCCCAATTTTATTGGAGTTTTACCCTAGGAATGTGTATAATTATTTCTTTAGCATGATGGGTTAATATTTGAAATGGTTAGGGAGCATGGAAGAGATTTTGATGATGTGGAGAAGGTTTGGAACTCTTTTGACGAATGCTTGGCCGATGCTATCATTGATATGAATATTTTATTGCATCTGGGAATGTTGGGTCTCGTGTGAAATTTTGATTTGAATGGACTACAAAACATGTAAATGATTAGGGTTCAGGTGTCACAACCCAACCTTTTGACCCTCAAATATTTTTTTTTTCTTCCTAAACAAAAAGCCTTGAGGTGCGACGACACAACAATTCAAAAAGGAGGGAGCTATGTCATTCGAAATAATGGGGCAAACTTTCATTTATATAACAATTTCAGTTCATACAAGATCTCCTATGTGTATAACAAAAATGACCCAAACCATATAATTGATAACTAACAAAAACAAGACATCAATAAAATCAAAATAAGACGGGCCGGCACTACAAAGGACCCAAAACCTCTCCAGTAGGATGTGAGTGAAGCCATCTGATCAACCTGCTCCCCTGGTCCGCCAAAACCTGAAAAAGGAAACAACTAAAGGCTTAGCCTTCGCAGTATGGCAACAGGCCAGGAAAATCCCTAACCCTCTATAGTGAGGGCTCAATTGTGGGATATAACAATTTCGAAAACAATCACTATCATGTCGTGATGGGGCATACTTTTTCATGACTTGACATGAAAGCTTCTCACATATACCATGACATGTAAAGGCCATTTGATGGCCACCATAACACATTAACAAATCACATGCAACTCATGCATAAACCTATCATTCTCATTCACTTCATTTACACCACAATATATGCAATTCATGCATAAACCTATCATTCTCATTCACACCACAATATGTAAAGGCCACTTAATGGCCAAACTCAACATAATTCATAATCACATTAACTTCATGCATATTCACTACATTCACATACACTTCATTTATATTCACAATCACATTCTTCTTATTTACTTTAACTACAAAACAATTTGCTATCATGTTGTAGTAGGGCATACAGTTACATAACTTGTCAAGAAGTCCCTCACATATACCACAACATTCAAAGACCACAATATCACATTCAATAGTCACACGCAATTCAAGCATATCACATCATTCATATCACTTCTTTGACATTCTTTCATTTACATTAACTTTAGTGAATTGATAGTTCCTGTAGGTGCAAACACAGACACGTGCACGCCACAGGTGGCCTACAGCCAGGAGACAACCCCCGTGGTGGCCCATAACAATATAGATACATTCCCACAGCAGCGGTAGAGCACTCATCCAAGGGTGTGTGAATTCCAAGGAAAGAAACTCAACCATCCCTAGGACACCCAGGCTGGGAAAGTAGGAAACCAACACTCCAAGCACATTACATAACAGTACCCTGGGACCTTGCACCGCCTGCGTTCCGAGCAGGCGAGACCAGTGGTGAAGGCGGGACAAGTCCCAAACACAATGCCACAGCCCACTGGCCTTTCATCAATTATTCTTTCTTTCTTATCATTATAATTACACATTCACAAAATGATTGGCTAGCTCATGAGGTTGGTTCACTTCACGAGTGCACCCACACCTCCAATTGCCTTCACACGAGGGTTGCACATATCATTAACATTATTAGGTAACCATCATAACAATACATGTACAACTACCCTTCACATTCACATTCATAAAAATTTACATCTTAACAAACACATCAATCACATCTTCCAAAACTTAGCCAAATCCTGGAGAGTAGTCTCGATCCGTGATTGGCTCGTAGCTGTCTTAGACAGTTATCATTTTAGGATGCTTTTTAATGCATAGTTGGGGTCGAGGAGACACTCGACTTGATACCCCACCTCATCTGTGCTAAGTAGTTATCAATTTTAGCATGCACATGCAAAAGCGTAACAGTTTTCAAAACGAGCTTCTAATAGCTTTCCAAAACAAAGCTTATCACATATCAAATTATTCGCATGCATACATACATTCACTCACAAAAAAATCATTCAGTCACATCACAATCCTAGAATCCAACAATTCTAGGAACACACATTCTCAAGTTGGCCCCAGGCAGGGATTTGCATGGAATGCCGCCATACCTATCGCGTGTCCACAAAACACTCTAAAACCCCTTGAGTTTCACATCTAGTTGCTCAAGGTATACTGGACGTGCCTGGTGTACCTGCAAACATACACAAGTTGTAAATTCTCTACTTGTTTAGTTTCACAATCCATACAAATATAAAACAAAATCATTGAGGCACA
Organism: Nymphaea thermarum; assembly: GCA_011799765.1. NCBI lineage: Eukaryota > Viridiplantae > Streptophyta > Magnoliopsida > Nymphaeales > Nymphaeaceae > Nymphaea > Nymphaea thermarum. The sequence goes on from JAANDH010000912.1 coordinate 130,945, forward strand.
TGTCATCGCCTCAAAAGGGTGTCGACGGGTAGTGTCGACCCACAAAGCCCTCCAATAGGCCTCTTCTGAGCCCTAGAGGTTGTCACCAAACGATTTATGTTCTGTGCTTTCGATTCAACCCAAACACTAATGCACTTTTCGTTTGCTTTCGTTGTTGAGGCGACTTCCCAATTGTTACACCCAACTCACGTATTCTTTCCCAACTAACGCCACAATTCACATATTCACAATAGTATTTGCCACATGTTCTCGAAAACAGTTCTAAATCTTCTCCACCACATCAAATCTCTTCCATATTTTCGCATCGCTTCGAAAATCAATCCATCATGCTAAAGAGATAGATATACACTTAAATCTTCGTCCTACTCAAAATAGGCATAACCTTTCTCCAAAATAACAACAACATTAATACGTATTCCAAATCATCGAATTATGAGTCTAACATTTTCAATCATTATTTATACATGGCCTAATAGATAATATTTGTCGATTTAGGTTCGGTTAGGCGTCACTCACCCCAATCTTAGAGGCCAAACTGTCATAGTGTTACCGGCAGCCACCTCAAATTCTTGATCAAGCGCCAGTGCCCAAGATTGCTCGCTACCTTCACCACCAACGCCTTCACTTCACCGGTATGAGGGAAAAAAAAGTGTCCCAAAACTGCAAATCGACCAAATAGCCACAAAAGAGTCAAAATCGACAAAAAAGGAGTCCAAGAGAGGGGTCTATCATTAGAAGAGGCCCACAGTAGTTGTGTGGGAGGCTAAAAACGAGTGAGAGAGGGCGCTGACAGAGAGGAGAGACTGAGAAAGAGGGTTCAAACAAAAGGGGAGAGACAAGAGAGGGCAGCAGAGGAGAGAGACCGTGCGAGTAAGAGAGCTGGCAGAAAAAGGGGAAGAAGAGAGTGAGGTGCATAGACTGAGAGGGCAAGAGAGTGTGGGAGAGGCGGAGGGAGGGGCATAGCACGGGAGAGAGGGCATGCGAGGGAGGAGAAAAAGAAAGAAGAAGGAGAAAGAAGAAGAAAGAAGTAAAGAGAGAGGACAAGAGGGCTTACCAGAGCACGGCTGCCGCCGCCGTCTTCCTACCTACGCCGACCCAGTCGTCATCGCTGCCACTTCTTTTGCCTCCTGATTGTCTAGCTTGTGCGAACCAACGAGAGACGAAGAAGGGGGAAACACTGAGGAAGGTGAGGGAGAAGAGACGTCGGGCTCCTCTTCACGCGTGGTGCTCAAGTTTGGTTCTGGACCTTGACCCAACCTGCCAAGAAAACGAGTGTCACATCCTACCCTCCTTAAAAAAAATTTCATCCTCGAAATTTAGATCATACCTCAATGCATGGACAAACATGGATACTTCTTTCGCATATCCTCCTCGAGTTCACACTTTCTCTCCTTCAACCCATGGTGTTGCCATTCTACTTTCACTAAAGAAATCCTCTTCATGCGAAGCACTTGCTCTCTTTGATTCACTATTTTAATAGGTTTTTCTTCCATTGTCAAATCATCTTGCACCTGCATACCTTGAAAATCAATCACATGTGTATGATCCGGTACATACTTTTGGAACATGAAAACATGAAAAACGTCATGAACATGACTCAAATTGGGTGGTAATGTCAATATATACGCCACCTCTCTGATCTTCTCTAATATCTCAAATAGTTCGATGAACCTCAGACTCAACTTTCCTTTAATACCAAATCGAAAAACACATTTAGTAGGTGAAATCTTCAAGAACACATGATCACTAACCTCAAAAGCCAACACTCTATGTCGAATGTCGGCATAGCTTTTCTGTCTACTCTAAGCAGTCAACAACTTTTTTCTTATTAATTGCACTTGGTCGGTGTAGTGTTGCAATACTAAAGGGTTCTCGATCTTGCCATCACCCAATTCGGTCCAACAAGCTGGCGATTTGCATGGACTTCCATACAAGGCCTCAAAAGGTGTCATTCCGACACTAGAGTGGTAACTGTTATTATATGCAAATTCTACCAATTTCATATGTTTATCCCATTCTCCTTTCAAATCTAAGACACATGCACGCAACATATCCTCTAAGGTTTGAATGGTCCTCTCAGATTGCCCATCAGTTTGGGGGTGGAACGTTGTGCTCAGCTTAAGCTTAGTACTCAATGCTTTTTGCAATTGCCCCCAAAACCTAGAGGTAAAACGTGGATCTCAACCTGCAATAATAGACTTTATCACTTCATACAATCTCACTATCTCACTAATATATAACTTTGCGAGACTTTCTAAAGACTGATTGATTCTAATTGGTAGAAAATGAGCGAACTTCGTAAGTCTATCAACAAACACCCATATGGCGTCATGTTGTCTTCTGGTATGAGGCAAACCCATCACAAAAACCATCGTAATGTCTTTCCATTTCCACACTGAAATTTTTGCAACAAGTCTCTTGGTCGTTGATGTTCTGCTTTGACCCACTGACAAACTAGGCACTTCGCTACATATTCTGCAATTTCACGCTTCATTTCAGGCCACCAAAAATTTCTTCTCATATCCTAAAACATCTTTGTACTGCCAGGGTGTATATAGAACTTATATTTATGAGCTTCATCAAGCAACCAAAGCTTTACCCCTTCATCTCCAGGGACCCACAACTCTATCGAAACCACAATGAACCATCTTCATCTTGATACAAAAGAGAATTTGCCTTCTTTCTTTCTTCCATGTTCTTAGCAAAATCGAGATCTTCCCTTTGCTTCAATATAAGCTCCTCCCATAGAGGATGTCTCACCAAAGCAGTCATTGTTGCCCTATTCTCGTCACAAAGGTGAGACTGTCATGCTATCAAGTTTTGCAACAATGTCCAAGAGCGATTTAACATAGTGCACATTATTGCCTTAGCATGTCTACTCAACGCATCAGCCACCACATTTGCCTTTCCCAGACGATATGATATTGAGAAACCATAGTCTTCCATCTTCTTTGCCTCAAATTGAGATCCTTTTGGGAGAATATGTAATTCAATGACTTGTGGTCTGTAAACACCTCAAAAATTACACCATAGAGATAGTGTCTCCACATCTTCAATGCGAACATAACCACTCCCAACTCCAAATCATGAATGAGATAATGTTTCTCATGGTCATTCAATTGTGGTGATGCATAAGCCACTACACGACCATGTTGCATCAATACACAACCGTAACCGATTCTCGATGCATTGGTATACAACACAAATCCAGAATGACCTGATGGAAGAGTCAAAATAGGGGCGGTAGTAAGCTTATCCTTCACAGTTTGGAAACTCTTTTCGCACTCTTCATTCCAACCAAACATCACTCCTTTTTTTAATATCTTAGTCATGGGCGTAGCTATTTTTGAAAAGTCTTGTATATACCTGCGATAGTATCCTGCCAAACCCAAAAAGCTTCTAACATCAGTCACATTGCATGGCGTCTTCCAGTCATGTACTGCCGTCACCTTAGCCGGATCTACAGAAACTCCATCCTTTGAGATCACATGACTAAAGAAGTTTACTTTCTCTAGTAAGAATTCATATTTCGAGTATTTGGCATATAACTTATGTTTGCGCAAAATACTCAACACACTCCTTAAGTGATCTCTGTGTTCTGCCTCACTATCTGAGTACACCAGAATATCATCAACAAACACAGTAATACACCGATCCAAATAGTCTTGAAAAATCTGATTCATGAGGTCCATAAATGCTGCGGGAGCAATGGTCAACCCAAAAGGCATGACCCTGAATTCATAATGCCCATATCTAGTTTGAAAAACAGTCTTAGCAACATTTTCTCCCGTATCAAGAGTTGATGAAACCCTGTCCTCAAATCGATCTTGGAGAATACCTTCGCATTCTTAAGCTGATGAAACAAGTCTTCAATTCTTGGAAGTGGATACTTATTCTTGATGGTGACTTGATTCAACATGCGGTAATATATACACAAATGCATTGTCCCATCTTTCTTCTTAACAAACAATCCTGGTGCTCATCGTGGTGACACACTAGGTCATATGAAGCCCTTATCTACGAGCTCATGCGATTGCTTCTTCAATTCTTTTAACTCTGCTGGTGCCATTCGGTATGATGCCTTAGAAATGAGCGATGTCCCTGGTAACAACTCTATCTTGAATTCAACTTATCGTGTTGGAAGCAAACTCGACAGCTCTTTCGAGAACACATCGGGGTACTCACTCACAGTGGAAACATCCTCTAACTTCACCGACTTAGTCTCACTAGTCAACACATTGACCAAGAATGCGACACTCCCATATTCTAACAAACGTTTAGCCTTCAATGCAGACACCATTATCTTATCAGTTTGATTAGCTTTACGAGCATGGGATTCCATAGGTTGCATCTCATTAGTCAACAATTGTATATGTTTCTTCCTGCAATCTATATTGGCATAATGCATCCATAGTCAATCCATGCCCAAAATGACATCAAACTCACTAAAACTTATGAATTACCAACTGTGTAGGTAAGTGAAATGGGTGGGTCTCCATGTCCACCGTTTGACATCACCTTTCAACAAATATGAACTATAGTTAACTTTGTCATATTCTGACATCTTAAGAAGCTCAAAGATGCGTTCACCCTCTTCAATCCATTCCTCTGCCTTGTCTGGACTGCCATATCCAGTAAAGACATGCGACTGCATTGACATAAACTGTTTGTCATTGTCTACAAGGTTGTCAACAGTATAGTCTGCTGATCCACAGATGGAGTCTACCTTGGTGGGGTCTGGGCACCCACAGAAGTCCGGGCGTACTGTTGCCCTGACGTACAATTATCCAATGGGTATGTGCATCAGAATGAGCCGAACTTGGTTCTCTTTGTGATTGTGCCTCTGTAGCCGGCCCAGCTCGTTTCGTACCCCTACATTAGTACTTCATCTATACAATAAGAACTCTCACTCTCAAACAAGGTCTCAAAACATCAATCACATTTTGTACGTATATTTTACTGAAAAATCAAAACTACAATAACAATTCAATCAAGTAGCACGTACCTGGGCAACACGGCTTCACAGATAGTCTTTAACTCACATCCATAGTGGGGTTTCGTCATAGCTCTGATACCAAAGCTGTCACACCCCAACCTTTTAACCCTCAAATAATTTTTTCTTCTTCTTAAACATAAAGTCTTGAGGTGCGACGACACAACAATTCAAAAAGGAGGGATCTATGTCATTCGAAACAATGGGGTAAACTTTCATTTATATAACAATTTCAGTTCATACAAAATCTCATCTGTGTATGACAAAAATGCCCCAAACCATATAATTGATGTCTAACAAAAACAAGACATCAATAAAATCAAAATAAGATGGGTTGGCACTACAAAGGACCCAAAACCTCCCCAGTAGAATGTGAGTGAAGCCATATGATCAACCTACTGCCCCTGGTCCACCAAAACCTAAAAAAGGAAACAACTGAAGGCTTAGCCTTCGCAGTATGTCAACAAGCCAGGAAAATCCCTAACCCTCTACAATGAGGGCTCAAATGTGGGATATAACGATTTCGAAAACAATCACTATCATGTCGTGATGGGGCATACTTTTTCATGACTGGACATGAAAGCTTCTCACATGTACCATGACATGTAAAAGCCACTTGATGGCCACCATAGCACATTCACAAATCACATTTAACTCATGCATAAACCTATCATTCTCATTCACTTCATTCACACCATAATATGTAAATGTCACTTAATTACACCACAATATGTAAAGTCCACTTAATGGCCAAACTCAACATAATTCATAATCACATTAACTTCATGCATATTTACTACATTCACATACACTTCATTCATATTCACTATCACATTCTTCTCATTTACTTTAACTATGAAACAATTTATTATCATCTGGTAGTAGGACACACAATCACATAACTTGTCAAGAAGCCCCTCACATATACCACAACATGCAAAGGCTACACAATGGCTACAATATCACATTCAATAGTCACACGCAATTCAGGCATATCGCGTCATTCATATCACTTCTTTTACATTCTTTCATTTACATTAACTTTAGTGAATTAACAGTTCCTGTGGGTGCAAACACAGACACTTGCACACCACGGGTGGCCTACAGCCAGGAGACAACCCCCGTGGTGGCTAATAACAGTATGGATCCATTCTCATTGCAGCGGTAGAGCACTCATCCATGGGTGTGTGAATTCCAAGAAAAGATACTCAACCATCCCTAGGACACCCAGGCTGGGAAAGCGGGAAACCAACGCTCCAAGCACATTACACAACAGTACCCTGGGACCTTGCACCGCTTGCGCTCCGAATGGGCGAGACCAGTGGCGAAGGCGGGACAAGTCCCAAACACAATGCCACAACCCCCTGGTCTCTCATCAATTATTCTTTCAGTCTCATCATTATAATTACACATTCACAAAATGACTGGCTAGCTCATGAGGTTAATTCGCTTCACGAGTGCACCCACACCTCCAATTGCCTCCTCATGAGGGCTACACATATCATTAAGATTCTTAGCTAATCATCATAACAATATGGGTACAACTACCCTTCAATTTCATTCAATTTCATCATTACCCACGGCAATACATGTGCAACAAATCATAATATTCACATTCATAAAAACTCACATCTTTCAAAACTTAGCCAAATCCCAGAGAGTAGTCTCGATCTGTGATTGGCTCGTAGCTGTCCTAGGCAGTTATCATTCTAGGATATTTTCTAATGCACAATTGGGGTCGATGAGACACTCAACTCGATACCCCACCTCATCTATCCTAAGCAGTTATCAATTCTAGCATGCACATGCAAATGCGTAACAGTTTTCAAAACAAGTTTCTAATAGTTTTTCAAAACAAAGCTTATCACATATCAAATCATTCACATGCATACATACATTCACTCACAAAACAATCATTCAATCACATCACAATCCTAGGATTCAATGTTCCTAGGAACACACATTCTCAAGTTGGCCCCAGGCCGGGATTTGCCTGGAATGCCGCCATACCTGTTGCATGTCTACAAAACACTCCAAAACGTCTCAAGCTTCAAGTCTAGTTGCTCAAGGTCTACTAGACGTGCCTGGTGTACCTACAAACATACACAAGTGGTAAATTCTCTACTTGTTTAGTTTCACAATCCATACAAATATAAAACAAAATCATTGAGGCACATGTCATTGCCTCAAAAGGGTGTCGACGGGTAGTGTCGACCCACAAAGCGCTCCAATAGGCCTCTTCTCAGCCCTAGAGGTTGTCACCAAACAATCTATGTTCCATGCTTTCTATTCAACCCAAACACTAATACACTTTTCGTTTGCTTTCGTAGTTGAGGCGACTTCCCAATTGTTACACCCAACTCACGTATTCTTTCTCAACTAACGCCACAATTCACGTATTCACAATAGTATTTGCCACATGTTCCCGAAAATGGTTCTAAATCTTCTCAACCACATCAAATTTCTACCATGTTTTCCATCGCTTCGAAAATCAATCCATCATGCTAAAGAGATAGATATACACTTAAATCTTCATCCTACTCAAAATAGACATAACCTTTCTCCAAAATAACATCATCATTAATATGCATTAAAAATCATCGAATCATGAGTCTAACATGCTCAATCATTAATTATACATGCCCTAATAGATTATATTAGTCGATTTGGGTTCGGTTAGGCGTCGCTCACCCCAATCTTAGAGCCCAAACTGTCGTTATGTTACCGACAGCCACCTCAAATTCTCGATCAAGCGCCAATGCCAAAGATTGCTTGCTACCTTCACCACCAACACCTTCACGTCACCGGTTTGAGGGAAAAAATGCGTTCCCAAACTACAAATCAACCAAACAGCCACAAAAAGTCAAAATCAACAAAAAAGGAGTCCAAGAGAGGGGTATGTCATTAGAAGAGGCCCACAGTAGTTGTGTGGGAGGCTAAAAATGAGTGAGAGAGGGCGCTAACAGTGAGGAGAGACTGAGAAAGAGGGGTCAGACAAAAGGAGAGAGACAAGAGAGGGCAGTAGAGGGGAGGGACCGTGCGGGTGAGAGCTGGCGGAAAAAGAGGAAGAAGAGAGTGAGGTGAATAGACTGAGAGGGCAAGAGAGTGTGGGAGAGGCGGAGGGAGGGGCATAGCACGGGAGAGAGGGCATGCGAGGGAGGAGGAAAAGAAAGAAGAAGGAGAAAGAAGAAGAAAGAGGTAAAGAGAGAGGACGAGAGGGCTTACCGGAGCACGGCTGCCGCCGCCATTGCCCTTCTTCCACTGGCCCAATCATCGTCGCTGCCACTCCTTCCGCCTCCTGATTCTCTAGCTCGCGCGAACCAGTGAGAGTCAAAGAAGGGAGAAACATTGAGGAAGGCGAGGGAGAAGAGGCATCAGACTCCTCTTCGCGCGTGGAGCTGACCCTGACCCAACCCGACCTGCCAAGAAAACGAGTGTTACATCAGACATACACTAGGGTGCTATAATAATGCCTGTATCGTAGGGATTCGATTAATTTTGTGCCCTCACTAGTGAGCTAGAGTTGTCGTCATCAATTGACAAATGGAGAAGCATGACTACCAGGGATGACACTTCAACTAAAAAAGCGAGTTGAGAAACATACTACCGATAGTTTGAATTAAGGTGTTGGAGTTCAAATCAATCAGTCATAACCTCGAAAAGATGAGAAAGCCCTATTGGAGGGCTTTACAAGCTGATACTACCTATCGACACCCTCTTGAGACAACGACCTACACCTCAATGGTCATATTTCTTACCTTAAAGCACAATGAATAAAAAACTTATTGCTTTGAATTTTTGTAGGTGCACTGGGCATGTGGAGTAGACCTTGAGTGATAGGATTTGAAGCTTGAGGTGATTTTGAGTGCTTGTGGCAAGCACAATAGGAATGGCAGCATTCAAGCAAATCCTTGCCTGGGGCCTAATGTAAAGTGTGTGCTTTTTTAGGATCATTGGATCATGTGATTGTGTTCTGTTGAATGATGTGAAATATAATGTGTTTATTGTCACATGAATGTATGTATGTGATTGAATGATTATGAGATTGGTTGATCGTTTTTAAATTATTAAGCGATGACATGTGCATGATGCAAGTTATAATTGTTTAGGACAGATCAGGCGGGGTATCGAGTCGAGTATCTCCTTGACCCTGATTGTGCATTAGTAAGCATTCTGGCATGATATTTGTATAGAACAGTTACTAGCTAATCACAGATCGAGACTACTCTCCATGGTTTGGCTAAGCTTTTGTACGATATGATTGTTATGTTTGATTGATGTGAATGTTACAAGATTTTCGTTTGCATTACCATTGGGCGGTGATGCAATTAAATAAATTTGATGGGTAAAAGTATCCATAAAGTATGACAACTAACTATGAGTATTGACTAAATGTGTAACTCTCTTATGGAGCCGTTTTGAGGTATGGGTGCACTTGTGAAGTGAATGTGTGCTAGTTAGTCCTATCATGAATGTGTTCTCATAATGATAAGTTAAGAAAAAATAACTGATGGGAGGTCAGTGGGTTATGGCACTATGTTTGGGATATGTCCTGCTCTCACCACTGGTCTTGCCTGCTCGAAGTGCAGGTAGTGCATAACTTTAGGATATCGTTGTGTGTTCTGCTTGGAGCATTAGGCTCCCACCTTCCCAACCTAGGTGTCCTAGGGAAGGTTGACCAACTCTATAGATGATTGCTCCACCACTACAACGTAAATGGATCCGTATTGTTTCCAGCCACTACGGGGGTTATCTCCCTACTGTTGGTCACCCGTGATATGCACACACATGTGTTTGCACCCGCAAGAGCTGTCAATTCACTAAATTGAATGTAAATAAAATGAATGTAAGTGAAACAAATGCGAATGAAGTGAATGTGCTTAAATTAAACATGATGTGTGGATTGTAGATATTGAAAAGTGCCTACATATTGTGGAATATGTGAGAAACTCCCATGACAAGTCATATGATTGTTATGATAGCATAGTATTTATGTTTCAGTATATGTTATAACCTACATTTGAGTCTTTACCTTAGAGGGTTAGAAATTTATCTGGTTTGTTGCCATACTGCGAAGGCTAAGTCTTCTGTTGTTTACCTTTTTTTAGGTTTTGGCATACTCGAGGCAACAGGTTGATTTGATAGCTCCGCTCACATTCTACTGGAGAGATTTTAGGTTTATTGTCATATCAGCGCATCATGTTTTGGGTCTCATTGATGTATTGTTTTTGTTTTTTGTTAGACATCAATGTTGTGGTTTTGGGGTACTTTTGTCATGTGTGTAGTTGAAAAATATAAAGTGATTTTGTATAAACTGAAATTTTCTACATAATGAAATGTTTGCCCTATTGTCATTTTGAGGTGCAGAACTTCTTTTTAATTGTTGAATCGTTGCACCTGATGTTTTACACTTTTAACAAAAAAAATATTTGAGGCTAAAAGAGTTGGGGTGTGACAAGGGTACTCCAAGGTTGTGTCGAGGCATGAGGTTGGGAAAATGCATGTTCAACTAGGTATCACACATCATTTTACAAGGCTTGGGGAGGGTGTGGTGGGAGGGAATAGTGAACATGGAAATTGCAAGAAAGACTAAGGCCCTGTTCGTGTGACACCCCAAAAGGGGGTTCTGGAGCCGAAACCAGGTTTTGACTCCCCAAACCCCATTTAGGGATGTTTGGGTGACAGCAAAATAGGGTTTCACATTTTGGAGGGGGCAGTTTGTTTGAAGAGGAGGATGGGCTCACAGCAAAAGGTGTTGCATCATTTTGGGCAGAAGAGGGCATGGGCAATAGAGGCTTCTACGGTAGAAACAATGGGTGATGCATTATTTTGGGTGGAAAAGGGCATGGGCAATAGAGGCTTTAACGACAGAAACAAAGGCTCACAACAAAGGATGATGCATTTTTGTACAGGTGTATGTTTTCATATTTATGTATGTATATGTATATATATTTATTTATAGGCAACCAGCTTGGACTGAGCCAAACCAACCAGTCCCTATTGTGGAAATCAACTCCCATCTTGATTGGGCATGTAAATTTTGTAAACTTGTTAGAGCTTGGTTTGTGTATGTTTCACTCGCCTGTTGTTTGACACCTACTGAAAACCTATGCAAAGTGTGTTGCAAAGTTACATATAACCATTGGTTATGTTAATTAATGCTGATCTCCTTTTTCATGTTTCTAAGTTGGTCCCTTGATGATCATTTGATATTACATGGATAGATGATAATGGGAGTTGCACACTCATACAATGGAAGTTGTACACTCATCTCTCTCTTTGTCTCTCTCTCTCCCCTATTTTAATCTTCAATCAAGCAATTCTAATTCGAGATGTCGTTCATTTGCCTTCTTCCTTTAAATCAGAACATGTCTGCAAAAGCTTCAAAAAAATCAATTTTGGACAAAACCCATCTAGTAAGTTTATATTGTTGTAGGCTATGTTTTTCATTCACTTTACTAAGTTTATTTTTGCTACATTATATATTTAATTTATTATTATGAAGGTACAATGAACCAAGGTGATTGTGTGGATAAAAGTCGAGCTCAATGGAACAACAAATTATACAAGCTAATGCTTGATATTATGTGTGAGAATATGATTCATGGAAAGAAAAATGGTGGTGAGTTTGATGGGACGGGTTGGAATAAGATTGTGCTCAAGTCAATCTTAAAGGCAATATAAATTATAAAAAAGATAAACTAAAGAACCGATTTGGATCCTTGAAACAATTATACAATACTATAAAAAACTTGCTAAGTCAAAGTGGATTGGGCTGGGATCCAAGTACTGGTTGCGTAGATGTTGCTAATGGGGTGTGGAATAATTGTTTACAAGTGATGATCAAAACAGGTGTGGAATAATTGTTTACAAGTGATGATCAAAACATTGTCATTCTTTATGAACCCTTAGTTCTCCTTATTATGACAACTGATTAAATTGTATAGTGCAATAGAACCTTTGATAGATGAAGAGTATATGATCAGAACACGAGTTTTAAATTCGTCGATGAAATGAATATTATTTGTTCAAATTCGACTGCTCATGCCCTTGGTTCAAGTGCAGTGCATGTAAATTAATGCATAAGCGAAGAAACACCATACATACCTTTGATAGATGAAGAGTATATGACCTTTCATAATGTAACTTCTACCACTCCTCTATTTGGTAGTTTGGGTTGTCAAAGTTTTGGATCATCAGATTTTAATGCAAATGTAGAAAATGTAGAAGAGAATGTTATAGGATCTGACTTTTGATGACCAACTCAATGACGATGTAAACAAGATTGTCAAAGGTCTAAGGTTTCATATTTATCCAATTCTATTTGGCATTTTGCTTCTTCTTCTGAAGCAAGAAATAGGCAGATGGTTAAATATCATGAACGAAAAGAAGCTCGACAAGCATTACATGAAGCAAGCATTGCACATCGTGAAACATATTTCGTAACTGCATGTATAAATGAGGTTGTAAAGTTTGAAGATGATAGTAAAGTGATTATGCTTGCCATCGATGTATTTAATGGTAAGTGTTCTAGAGAAGCGTTCATGACACTCCTTGAACACCTTTGCAAGAGTTGGTTGCAGCATCTTAAGAAACAAAAATTAGGAGGTATTAGAAATTATCTGTTTGATGTGCATTAATTTGTTTTCTGTTACAAATAATCTGATTTATTTTATGTTAATTATTTATGGCAATGAATATATTGTTTATCTTATCTTGCTTACAAGCACAACATACTATAGTCAAACAGTTATCACTTACCATACCTGGTATTTACACATGCATCTTATGTCATTTACAATTATATGGAAAGTTAAAGCACAACAATAAATAGTGGTATCTAATACTTTACTAGTGAGATCAATGAATTTTATACTGAAGATGAATACGAACAACACATAGTTGAGGACAAGGTAATTAGAGCCACAAGCGAAACAACTATGGGTTTTTTACATAAACTACCTAAGCATGTTTCAAACTTCTTTGGAGCATCCTGGGCTAATAGTATTCTTTATGATGATGAACAACTATCACGTGACTTATTTCATATGGATGCAAATTTTTTTTTATCTCTTGCTCAATTATTGGAAGACAAAAGTCGACTACGAGATACAATACAACTAACAATTGAAGAATAGTTAGCAATTTTTATGATCATAGTCGGACATAATAATCAAAATCATTATTTGCAAGACCGTTTTTTCGACATTCTAGAGAAACAATTTCAAGACACTTCCATAACACTCTAATGGAAGTTCTACAACTAAGTCGTGAGTTTGTGAAGAACCCAAGTACTAATGCACCGCTAGATATAGCAACTAATCCAAAGTATAGGCAATTCAAGTTACTTTACTAATGTTTATGAAATGCTATTGAAAATTTTATTTTCATGTACAATCCATTTAAACTAATTGTACTTTAATGTTAGGATTGTATTGGAGAGATAGATGGTACACACATTCCAATGATAGTTCCATTAGAAGATCAAGTCAGATATTGAAATAGAAAAAGGTTTATCTCACAAAAATGTAATGTGTGCATGTACATTCGATCTACAATTTACTTTTATTTATGCAGAATGAAAAGAATATGCAGCTTGAACTTTTGGACAACCCAAGTTTGGGATTTCCTTCAATTCCATAGGTTAATATAACATCACCACTTATTAAACTACTACATAGTATGTTCATAAGTATCCTGAGTCTGACTTCTACTTTCACAACATTTTTTTACATAAGTAAATATTACTCATGATATGCCAACACTCTCAAATTTTGTGCTCTGATACATGGTTATTCATATCATCTGAAAGAATGCACACACAAACGTTAAGAATAACAAAGAACTATACAATTTTAGACATTCATGACTTAGGAATGCAATCAAACATTGGTTTGGCATTCCAAAAGTTATATTCATGATTCTAAAGATGCAACATCCATATCTTGTTGACACACAAAGAGATATAGTCATTGCAGCTTGTATATTACACAGGTATATTCAAATCAACAACATTGATGAATGGATATTGAGAGAATATGGAGAGTATTGGATTCCACCATGAATGCAAGAAGATCAACCTCCAAGAGGACATCCAATCGAATACATGTCTCAACGTGCACAACGTGATGTAGCGAAGGCATTTAGAAAATCAATTGCACAACAAATATGGGATAATTATGTTCATGGAAGAGATAGATATTAACTATCAGATTTTGTAGTATTTCATTCTCCTTTTACTTGTTCACTTTTTCTTTTTTACTTCAAATATTGTACTTCAATTTCATAATTCATTATCATGCTATTAATGCATCTATATTTATTGTAGAATGAAGGTCAGATGAAGAATGGAAGGACATGAGGATACTACATAGTGTTTGAAGGAAGAGTTTTCTAGCACAAAACAAGCATAAAGCACAATCAAAATGCCAAGTGCTCAACTTATAAACTAATTTTTTTTCTCCTCTTCCTTAAGTTTTTCTATTTAATAAGGTGACATGTACCTTTATCAAATTCATGTGTGTGGATGTGATGTGGATTACATATGTGAGATGCAGTCGGTATTACATTGTTATGATGTGTGATAAGTTGTGTGTTGAATTTTACAAAAGGTTCTTGTTATAAAATTATAGACAGTCAAAATGTAGATCTTCATAAGCACCTTCACAAAGTGGTTTTGATGGCTTATATATTTTTGTCTGCATGGATCTGGTACCGCAGAAGGCCTGTGTAATTTTGGTATCTATAAGTTTGGGCTTTATGTGGAAAGTATTATGTTTTAGTTATAGGTTCTCTTGATGATCACTTGAAGAGTACAATTCAAGTTTCTAGGATAGGAATGACATAAAAAGAGCAAAGTTTACCATGGAGAAGTTCTGATTACTCTGTATGCATTCTGCTCAAGCTACTGTTCTGTAGCTGCTGATGGATAGGTTCAACTCATGTTGGCTTGATTGTGGTTGGTCTTGCAGGTGCATGTGGATGTAATAAGTGTATTAAGGGAGAGGCCAGAGATGCTAAAGGTCATTGTATCATCATGACACTACGAAAATACTCCCTCTGTGTGTAAGAACATTCAGTAGGGAAATTCTTCCAAATTACCTTTATTGGTATGTTATACTGCTGTTGGTTTATGATAGATATTGTTATTAATTGTAACTATACTGAAGTTCAGCTGAAAATGGTTTTAAAGCCACAGTTAAAGACCAGGTTTTTGTCATCCAAACAAAAACCTGGTTTAAAAAGAAAAAACCTGTTTTTTGTGTTGGCATCCATACAGAAAAAACAAGGTTTCCTCAAAATCTGGTTTTAAAAACTTGAAAAGTGAAAACCAAAAAAATAAATTTCTGACTTTGCATCTATAGTGGTCCTTATATTTTTTTCATTTTTCGTTCATTTGGAAAAAAGAGGTACTTACGTCTGTTCTTGATGGTTTTTTCCATGTGATTCCTTTGGCGATGTTATTTTTTAGGAGCTTATTATTATTAGAGGTTTAGCCCCTTCTTCGCCTTTAGGTGTAAAGATATCGTCAAACCATATATATCTAGTACTTAATTCTTTATTTAATTTCATGCTTCGCAACTTTCTTCACTCATTTTCAATTTTTTTTCTTGGTGATCATTTTCTTCCGTCTGCCGGTGGTTTGTGATAACGGCAGTCCAATTTAGCTTGCAATAGTCAAAGTCCAATAAATTCACATGAGTTATCGTATTGTTTTCACAGAAAGGTCGATTATATTTATATTTCTTAGAAGAGTGCGAAAAGCACCTACACGTTTGTCAAAGTTTTTTGCATGTCTGCAACTTTTCTATGCACAGGTTGCATATGAGGTTATTCTCTCTAACCCCAGGTAACAGTCAAAAGAAGAAAAAGACATGGAAAGGAAAAAAAGGAAAAAGTTGGCTTTCGAGTGATTGGTTATCAACAAGGGAATCTCAATTACTATCCCATCCATACCCAAGTCCGGAAACAGAGAACGAAAATAGAAGAACAAATGCAAAACCGATTGCTTTTACTGTCACCGTAGCTCTTCCATCGTATCCATAAACTTCTGTGTACTCGGCAATACTCTTATATTCTCAAGCTCTGGTTGTGACATCCCACCCAGCAGTTTTATAAGAAACGGTTTTTGAATCGGCTGAATCAGTCGAATCAATTCGGTGGCCGATTCAAAAATGCCACGTGACAATTTTGGAATATATTTTTTAAATATTTCCAGATTCTATATTTTAGTTATTTTTTATTTCTCGTTTGTTTTTTCAGAAAACAATTTCCGATTCAGCTGAATTGGCCAATTGGACTGTTTGCTGAATCAGTACTTCAAAAATCTACTTGAATAACACACACGGGGGCAAAAGGAAACGTACCCGAAACACCAGCTACTTACAACGACCCGAAAAACTATTGGATTAATTTTACGCTCAGATCCTACCTAGTGGGATAGATTCGGGTTTGAATATAATCCTTTAAAAGTGAATCTGGCATCAACCATCTTAAATCTGAACATATTTTTACTCAAATTTGGATTCTTATCCGATCCACAGTCTGCAATTCGGATTCAATGCTGTCCCACAGAGAATAGGAAGAAAAAGTGGAAAACTATTCGGGCATTAAGCTATGTTTGGATGGAGGGAAAGAGAGAGAAAGGAACAGATGAAATAGAAAGGGAAGGAAAGAAAGGGAAGGAAAGAGAAGGGAAGAGAATAGGGAGGGAAAGGTGAAAAGGAAAGGGAAAAAAATGTCCATTCCTTTCCCTTCTAATCTCTTCATTTTCAAATGGACTGGAATTACATTAAAATCATTTTTTTCACCTCCCTTTTTTTTCTTTTCCTTTGCATCCAAACACAGTTATTAGTTCTCCTTTCCTCTCCCTCATTATTAATTAGTCATCCAAACACAGGTTCTCTCCCTCTCCCTCCATCCAAACAGGCTGTAGCAAAGAGTGAAAAACAAATGTTTAATAAGGTGAAACAAAAAAATTGAGAAACTCCACTTTAACCGAGTAATCCCGAATATGTAAGAGGTGTATCGCTTTTGACAGGCAGCTCCCTGACTATCTCTCAGAAACTTTTAACCAATTGAATATAGATTGAGGGCAGTAATTGGATAGTCCAAAAAGTTAGAAGGATGTGTTCTTTGTCAGAAAGTTAGAAAACCAGGCGCGTTTGCTTCCAAAATTTCAAAAAGAAGATGAAAGAAAAAAAATAACATACTTTTCATCATCATCAAAAACATAAATTCTATACAAGCAAAATGGCGCTTTCTAGATTAATGGCAGAGCCCTTAGGAGAAAAGTTGCAAGTAGAACCAAAAAGAAGATGAGAAAGGCATCTTTGTACAGAACGAATATTATAAAAAGAACCCCAGAGCAAAATCTTAAGCCATTCGTATCGATACCCCCACCCTTTGATGACTTTATGAAACAGTTAGATACCCTTCTTTTACTTCAAAAAGAGACAACAAAGAGATCTTCAAGATCCTTGAGGAGGAAGAAGAAGCAATGCTTGGCTTCGGCCTTGGAAGCTTGCTTGGCCCTCATGCAAAATGTTTAACAGCAAATAACCCAATCTGCACTTCTCCTCACCCCTCTTGATCTTGTTTCTTACAAATAAACCTCGATGAACTCATTTGATTCCCATTCTTTGGGAGGCCCGCAGGAGCTCATACTGAAAGAACAATGACAAGCACTATCCAACAACTGCGGTACGCCTGAAACCAGAAGGCAGCAAGTTTTTCTTTCACTGACTCGTTCATTCTGCATGTTTAAGGCCAAGCCGAAACCCACGACGCAAGCGGCATGAGCTTGTGCCATTAATTCATACAGTAGCGGAGTTAGAGAGTTGCCCGCACCAGCACCACAAAATTTCTTTATATTCATTTGAGTGCCTTCAACTATATGCTTATTATATTAATGCTCATAAGGGTCCGTTCCATTTCGCAAATGAAACAGTGTATAATTATTTTATTGATATAGACAAAAGATTAGGTAGATTCATGGAACATTTAAAAAGTTTTTAAGTGTTTTATGAATCTGAACCAAGTTTTAGAGCAGATTTAGAACCAGTTACGAACTGTTCAATTTGCTAAACAGACCCTAAGTTATGAGTGTTTGAAATAGTGCCGATTAGCCGCTGCATTCCTGACATCTTCATGTGGCTCTCATCAGGGTAAGCTTCGCCCATATGGACGATGAGAATATAGAACCTGGCAGCCTAAAGACGCATCGGATCCCCATACAGAAGGGCCAATCCTTCAAAGGTATGTAGAAACTTCTGCGCTTGATTTTCTTTCACGTGAGAACCACGACCTGAGTGGAGATACATTGTTGCTCTGGACCCACGGTGCCACTCTTGCGACCTCTTTTTGGCAGAATTTGACCTCTTTTTGGCATAATTTGACGCCCTAGACAATCCGTATAACATTAGATAAACTGTGGACCAACGATCATGTGTGGTAGACGCAAGAGAGAGGGGAGAGAGAGAGAGAGAGAGAAAGAGAAAGAGAGCAACTCAACATGGCTGCACGCTGAACAACCCTCACCCTCACCCACATACCTTTAGTTTTTTGCACGAAAACTCATACAAGGAAGGCAAGAAATATAAGTTTCCTCGTTGCAGAGAAGAAAGGAGGAATCAAGTGGCTTGTAAGAGAGATATCCAGCCTTCTGATGAGTACATCCTCAGGTTATGAATCAAGTGAAGATGGTGAGTTTGAAGCTGCTGTGGCAGCGGCTGCTTATGCCATAACAATGCTAGAAGAATATGGCTCAAAAAGCCAGAGATCTAGCGAAGGAATCGAAATCACGTCATTAAAACATAGGAACAGAAACGAAGATAGCACAACCAGGCCCATACAACCTGGTGGTCTGTCTGGAAGACTTTCACAGAAAGCATCCAAAGAAGATAAACCACCAATAGGTGATTTGAGCACCACTAGTGCCTCACAGCCTGGTGGCCTCTTCAAAATAGATTCTGGGAAGGCAACAAAGGAAGACGAGCAATCTACAGGCGCTTTGAGCACAACTGGTTTGCAGCCTGGTGGCCTGCTTAGGAGACTTTCGTGGAAGGCAGACAAACAACCTGAAGGTAATTCAGAACTTTGTCTTCATTTTTTTTTTTTTTCAGCAGTAAAGCATAATAGGAAGTGTGCTTCATATTCATCATCGACCCCATTCTCTTAGATGGTAGCCTCACATTTACACTTTTATGTTATTCTCTTGTAGGAAATTAAACTTCTGAAACTAAACATTGCTTTATTAAGAGATTTAGTCATCTCGTAAAATGTAATAAGTGTGACAAAAATAAATTGCTTTCTTAAAAATTAAACGTAGAAGAATTTCAGATATTTCTAGTGCATCCACGGAACATGGATTACCATAAATGATTGGTTACTACCAACTAAAAACAATGGAAACATGTTATATGAACGTCTTGCTAAGGGATTTTTAAAGACAAAAATAAACCAGAACCATGTTATGTTTTCTCACAGAGGAAGATGAAACAAGAAGACCAGAAATTGTGACACATGGAACGAGACCTGCAATCCCGATCGTTCAGAAAGCTCCAATCTTCTCAGAGACAAGAAAGGATCCTAGTGAGATCAGCAATGTAAAGCCCACAAATGCAGTGGCTGCAGAGTTCGTGAAGAAGAGAAATGAAATGCCATATTCTAGCGGAAAAGAACACAAGGCTGCTTCTTGGGAGAAAGCAAAGTTGGCTGATATAAAGAAGAGGTAACCTTTATTAACTTTTTTTTACATAGTTTTAGTAAAATGTTTGTTCCACTCAACGACTAAGAACTTTCAGGTATGAAAAAGTCCTTGAGACAATTCGCTTATGGGAGGATGAAAAGAAAAAGAAGGCAAAATCAAGACTCGAAAAAAGACAGGTAATCTGAAGTTGCCGTGAACTTTCATTTCAGAGATGCTCTTGATATTCAACTGTCGAGATGTCATTACATATCATGATTCGTCATCAAGATGCTTTCAGACACAGATGAGGCCCTGAACATGGATGAGATTTAAGAAACGGACCCTATTTTTGTAATAGAGTAATGTGCAAAATATTACATTCCAAAGCCAACTAAAACTCTTCACTCGAATTTTCTTATATAATTATTTCAGTTTCTCGCTTAACCCATACTTTTTCTTAGCTTTGCAATGAAAAAGAAAATAATTATCAGTTTTCCTTTGCTAAGAAAATAATGACACCAAGATTTCTAGCATTCCAGTCACAATTTTCAACTTTTTTTTTTCATAACTTTTGCAGAGAGAATTAGAACGGAAAAGAGAAAAAGCCATTACAGAATACCGGAGGCAGATGAGCATGATCAATAAGATTGCTAGCGGTGCACGTTTTCAGGCAGAGGAGAGGAGGAAAAATGAGGAAATTAATGCAAATAAAAAAGCCAACAAAATCAGATCAACAGGAGAGTTTCCACGGGCATGTTTCTGCTTCTGAAAATTAATTGCTGCTTCATTGTAACCAGCAGGTTTAATGACAGATACTCATTCACCTCAGTGACAATGTGACCATACTGTAATGAAGTATCTTTTAGCAATTGCAGCTGTCATGGGTTAATAAGAAGGTAACATGCAAGTTAAAGATAAAAGGGCACTTGAACTAACTCAACAATAATGCATGTTTGCAATTGGATGTTACAAAATCAAGTACTGCATCAAGTTGGATTCCCAGATGATGCTGCTCAAGACATGGCTACATAGTGGTAGACACAAGAAATGTGATACAACATTCAATTCAATTACACATTACTGCTACAGCCAATAGATATGCCCCAACCTCAAGAACAGCAGCAACACGCTGTGGATACCAACCACATCGAATCAGCATGGAGAGCCCCGCATAAAGAACCCATAAACCTCCATATGCAGCCGTCAGAAACTGAATCACCATAACTTTATCAGAAGAAACAAGGGAAAAAAAAAACAACATTATTAGATCACTGTGTGAACCAAGTTGCTATAATGTAGTCAGACTCCTTAACTATAAGAAATAGCATAAAAGAAAATAATGTCGAGTGTCCATAGAAGGCACTAAATAGAAAGTAGATACAAACATGACAACTTCTGAACTTTTAGTGCACTCAATGGAATAGGAAAAAACAGAACTAAACAAGTCACTTTGACAGTGAGCCTGCATGAGTTGCAACCAGAAACCACCTCAAACTTGGAACAAAAAATCTAGTTGGGTTATCCATACTTTTAACATGCATTGCGTCATTCTATACCAAGTCAACCTTCTATAACAATACTGAATATCAGTTACAGAAAAGGCCCTTTATACAACAATGCTCAACCAGAAACGCACAAAGATGTAAAAAAAATATATATATGGAAAAAATTCTATTTTTGCTCCGTTTAAAAGTTTCAAATTTCTGTCAAACTGGCGAAACTAAGTTGGCCCTATTCTATTCCTCATTAAGATCAAACGTCGTATGGGGGGCCAGTCCTGCCTTCCAAAGCTCGTCAAGCTTCGATGGATGGGCTTGTTAGGCAACATAATTTAGCTGGATGTACAACAATAGGCCGATATGCTATCTCTTTCAAAGATGTTATTTATCTGCTAAATTTTTAAAGTATATCCAATAATCAACATCCTAAAAAGTTACATTGCAATACACATGCTTATGAAGAAGATTTTTAGTAAATGGATATTTAACTGTAGTAAAAATATAGTGAGATCAAAAGCAATTTACAAAAGAATCAGAGCTTCATGATGGTCAAAGGACATTAGACAGCACAGTAACAAACTATAACTCGTTAAAGTATAGTTAGTAGTTTTCATATTTCTGGGAGACGGAACATATAAACGTCACTATTTTGTTTTAACTTTTAAGGCCATAACTCAGTACAAGTGAGTTATAATAATGTGTACAAACATATGTATCATGCACACACACGTGTGTGCGCACACACACACAAAAAGAGAGAGAGAGAGAGAGAGAGAGAGAGAGAGTACCACAATCCACTGCGAACTCATCACTCAACTTCAGAAACATCCTCCGAGTCCGTCAGCGGCAAGAGCGTGCAAACACCAAGAAGATGTCCATTCAAGCAAACAAAATATTCCACACGGTCCTCATAGGCACCCAATCTGTTGCGAGCACTCCTTGGTATCATATTCGCTTGCAGCATATTCCACATTTTTGCTCGGCAATAAGGACAAACTTCCTTGGGATGCAGTTCAGCATTTCTGTCTATCAACATTTTACGAACCTTTGATCCTGCAAAGGACTTGAAAACACCCCGGAAGAATCCAATATCTCCTTCTTCACCTTGATCAAGATGTTCACAAGGATCTGATACGTACAGTATGTCTGTCCGGCATTGTGGCAAAAGAAAGCTCTTGCCTGACGTCCTAGAAAATCGAGTCCTGTAAACAAAGTGTCCCGGTATTGACATGTTCTTTACTAGACCACCCTGGTAGCAACCTGAGCAATATATAAGCAGCTTCCCAAGAACCTTCCAGTTTCCATCAACACTGTGACTCCCACTAGACTGCAGATCTAGCATCATTTTTGGAGCTCGAGTCCGGCAAAATTCCTTCCAGAGGACTCTTCTGGCCACATCTTCAAACCACTTGCAAACACAAGAAACTGCGGCAATCAATCTTGGATTCCAATTCAACTTCTGGAAAACTAGGTATATCACAGTTTCATTAAGATGACCGTTGGTGCATATGCATGATGATGAGTGTAAGCAACGGAACTGCTTCACAAGCATCTTCCTTTTTTTCAGCTTTCCGTTATCTACCAGACAAAATACAATGATATTTGCTAGTTTGTAGCATAATGCAGCTCCAACTCATACCAACGTTCTGTTACCAGTAGTTCCTCCAGAAATTAACCTGATAACAAAGTAGAAGAACAGAGCACCATTAATTACCTTAATTCTGAAAATGTAAGTTGGATAAAAGATAAAAATCATGTTCACGAGTGGCAAGGGGACAAAAAACAGAAAGTACGAATGCAGTATTATATGATGCATAGATAAGTTTTTTATCATGACCATTGCATTTATGCCTGTCCAAATTGGGTACCAAAGAATACTTTCCTGGTCAACATGGTTCAGCTAAAGACCTCCATTAATACACAGTTTGTGTAAAGTTCGTCAATATGTATATCTACCAACAAATACCTCATACATTAAATCCATTTTTCTCTCTCCCACAACATTTGCAGAATCAAGGAACCTCGAGATATTTTCCTAATATTGCCGGAGAATTTCTTTTATATACAATATCCATTTTCTATCTGCAACTTTTTGCAGATTCATTTTCAAGGAGTGTCTGGAATTGAAATATTTTACTAATTAAGGCCAAAATTTATCACAATATTGTACAACATCATGATGAAACTTTTGTTGTTGACACCTAAAGGTGTCTTTCTTTACATTATTTTATACTTCCAAAGCTTCACAAATATTTGTTGAGCAAGGTTTATTAAGTCTATGTCCCATATCTTCTATGTCAATGATTTGTCTTCATATAGGGAGAGAGTTGATTGGAAATAGTTTTGATTGCTTAGTCGCAAATAAAAAATATTATTCCAAACTTCTTATGGCAAAGAACACCATAGATATTAAGAGGAACTTGGATGTCCCCTTTCCAGTTTCCAGCTTCTTTGGATTTCACTGGAAGAAACTGTATAACCTTTGCTCAACACACAAACATACACATACAGAAGGAACACCTTTCCATTTCTCTTAGTTTGCTAACAGCTTGTAGTCCCAGGGTTTTGAACTCAAGTTGTTCCTTCAATTCATGAAAAATTCAGCTGCTCCCTAGTGAAGCGCCTCTGCTCCCTGTTTGGTCCTACATTGTTTCCCAGTCCCCAGATACTGGAATCCCTCTGGAGTAAATTCCTTTATCTGTTGTGGTCCTCATCCCAGATACCTTAAAAGAAAATTAGAGAAATTTTTCACGCATGAAAGAAACAAATACCTATTTCTCTCTGTCCTCCCCCACCCCTCTTGCTCTCTGACTGAACCACAACAATCAAGGCTTAATCAAACAGCCAAGGCCACCCCCCCCCCCCCCCACCCACCCAACCCTCCGTGGTGTTGATCCAACCAACAATTAAGAATCAATCAAGTGCAGCAAGGTCTTGTTACCATGATGTTGACTCAATCATAACTAAGTCAAGAACTATGTTGTCAAGGCCTTGCCTAGGCATGGACTAAGTGTGAGTCCACATCCGTCGCCTAAGTCCACCACTTAGGCAACGGGATATGTGCTGGCACCTACGGCTGGCCTAGGTGCCATCATGCCTAGTCCATGGGAAAGTGAAACGTCACTTCCCTTTTATTAATCAAAGCTTTTTAATTGATTATATATTGTTATGTACTTTATTTTGCATTGATTCTCTATTTTTATGTATTGTTATGTTGATTATGCTACTATATGTAAATGTTATATGTATATACTGTTCGTCACTTGATCTGTTATACAGTATTGTGATACTTCATACCTGTTATATGTATACATTAATATGGTTATGTTACGTACTTATATCAATAGTTGTATGTATAGTTAATTTGTTATACCTGTTATAAACTTATATATATATATACTATTATGTATGGTTAGTCTGTTCTGTTATATCACCTGCTTTTATACTTGTTACATGTATTGTAATACCTGCTATGTATAGTCTGTTATATCTGTTATATAGTATTGCACCAACCTATGATATATATATTGTTAGCCTGCTATATAATATGTAGTAATACTTGTCATATGTTGCCCTAGTGCTGACTCAATTAACTGCCGAGGCTTTGTTGCTTCCAAATGCTAAGGTACCTTGTTCTGCTCGCAACATACACAATCAAGAAGAGCCAAGGCATTGTTTCTCCCAAACGCTAAGGTTTCTGGCTCTGCAAATAACATACAGCTATGTTGTGGCTGTGCTATAGACCTAAAGAGAATCGGATACCCGACTATGCACCTAAAAGTACCTGACTATGCACCTAAAATTTTCTGGAGGATGAGCTGTCAAACAAAGTGCATAGGCATGAACTATGTCACATAGGTGCGGGGTGCAGCACATCCCAAAAAATTTAGGTGCAGTGCAGCGAAAATATTTTTATTATTATTATCAATTTATTAACAAGAAAACTATCACTTATCAAATGACAAATTCAAAATTGCAAATCAACAATTCAACGAGTCGTTAAGTTATTAATGTATAGAACATAATGCATACGACCATATTAGAAGTTTAGAACAGCATATATTATATATAGTAAATACTGTAACTTAGTAATATAACATACTAAGATATATGCAAAAGTAGGAATTGAAATTAACATTTGGAAAGTAGAACATGGCAGCACCTATAATACAAGTAACAAAACTTATATATTAATATATTATAACCAATAGCCAATAATGTATACCACGATATGAAACAGCAGTAAAAGCGTAAAATAAAATGTTAAAACGGCAAGTTACAACACAACTGTATATTGTATACTATGAAATCAGCAATAAAACAATTACATATTTCAGACAATAATTATAAAATCCTAAAAAATATGTACATCACAAATAAGAACTGGAAAACACACAGAAAATATAAAAAAATAGGGTTGCAGCAAGAGCAAACAATTATTCATCGGTCATCACACACATTAAAAAAAATGGAAAAAAAAAATTGGACAACAGTGAAAAAAAAAAAAAAAAAACACACAAGGGTGATTGATAGTTGATACTTCATAGAATAATAAAACTCAACGAAGAACGTCGGAGGACTGGAAGACAGCCCGCCGTCTCAGATCATTGCTGCCGGCCATTGAAGGACTGAAAAACTGATGAAAAAAAAGACTGGCTACTAGAAGACTGAATGTCGGTTGCTTTATGCCAGAGAAGGGCTGAAGGTCGCCGCTGGAAGACAGTATGCCGATCTCAGGTTGTCGTCGCATCGATGGCCACAAGAAAATCATCGTTTGTCAAGTCTATCCACACAAACATAGAAGGGCGAACTCCAAAGGGATCGGGTGGTGCCCTAAACCCTTCTTAATACTTATAATGAAATAACTAAAAAACAAAAAAAAAGGACACATATAGACTTGATATGGTTTGACCGTACCCGACTCGAGTCGGGCGCGAGGCAGGTGCATGTCGAAAATGGACAGAAATGGTCGGGTGGGGCTGACTGCACACGACTATTCTTGACCGATTGTGGGTGCGAGTCAAAGCCGCACCCGAGTCATGTCGACGCTGGTGCAGTGGCAAAAGTGAAGTGTCCGTGTGACTTAGGGCAAGAACGAGCATCCTATTTTTTGATGGATAATTAATAGTGCCTGCAGGTGTAACATATATGCTATGTCACATGGGTGCTTTGATTTAGAAGCTGCACCCACTTCGACACCATGAGGGTGTGGGGGCAGAGTCGAATGCGGCTCCACCATGCACCCAAGCACAGTCAAAGAGAATCGGGTGCGGTCAGCTGCACCTGGTCAAATTTGGTATTTTGGACATGCTGCTTTTTGTTTTTCTATTGTAATATCACTTGTTAAAAATGAAGCATCAAAGGGTTTAGGGTTTTGATCGAAACCCTCGACCAAAGGACCTTTACCACTTTTTCCCTTCCAACTGGGCACTTTTCTCTTTCCGGCAACCTTCAACAGCTTCCAACAACTATTCACCATCGGGCTGTGCTCTTTGTGGCGACGGTTCTCCTTCCAGCAAGGCAGTGACCTTTAGCGCATATACTGCTGTGTGACCGGTTTCTTTTTCACCGGTAGCCTCTTCTTCTTTTTCAGGCATTTCTTTTTCAGTGGCAGCCCCTTCTTCTTTTTCTGGCAACCGGATTCGTTTTGTAATGACTATTCATCATTAGTTTTTCACAATTGTTAGGTTTTTCTGTGCAATGAGTTGTTGTTTACTGCCACCACAAGTCTGCAACTCTGTGTTCTTATCTGCCACATGTTTTTTTTTTTTATTTTGAATCAGTGATGTGAATGTACCACACTGCCTACTGCAACTCCATTTTATTATTTGCAGCATGTTTTTTGTTGAAAATATGTTTGATGTTCATGTATTGATGATCTGTTTCTTAGAATTGTTAGTGTTTGAGCCTCTGATACATCGCTTCTTTTGGGCTATTTGTGTTTGAAACCTTGATTTTCTTTTTGTAATGTTTGAGTTCCTGTTTGTTTGCACTGTGTTACAACTCTGTTTTCTTTTATCTCTAGGAGAACGGTTATAAATAGTCATTGTGTCCTGCTTTTGTTTGTAGTGACTAAAAGGCCCTAAACATATAATGGCTGCAAACCTGCAATAAGCCATGGGTTTGGACTTCCTAGACAGCAGCGATTATGATGACAATGATGAGATGATTATGATGGTGGTGACAATAATGATGTGGTAATAAAAATCCCCTTGATTGGAATGTCAAGGATCACTTTACTAATAATCAACATGTACCCAAACAATTTCCAGATTAAAACTATCCCCTACATGTAACAACTTGGAGTCGTGGTCATTCTTCTTATTATTCTTCTTCTTCTTCTTCTTCTTCCACTTTGGAAGGTGGGTTAGGCAGAAAAGTCATTGATAACATGTCACACTACAATTTATTCATAAATGTTGACGGATCTTTGTGTATGGGTCCGGGTCTGGACCTGATCCAGTATGCCTTGTTAGGGCATACTTATATCTGTGTAACCCTAATTTCTGAAGAAAATGAAATAATCAAGAGAGAGAAAGTCTGGTTGCTGGTGAGCACCGACTCCTCCTCATTCGTGGTTTTTTCTCCCTCGTGTTGAGGGTTTTTCCACGTTACA
>JAANDH010000913.1:0-31423 GCA_011799765.1 Nymphaea thermarum
GAGGACATATTGGATTGTGAGAGAATATCCATTATATATCTATCAACGTAGATATATATGAACAGAAATATAAGAGAGTTGTCAAGATAGATGAAGGATTAGGAGCAGAATGTTAGAAGGAGTATAAGAGAAAACCAACCAGGAATTTCAAGTCTGTTCAAAGTTCAAACATTCTCCTTGGTAGAACCAGCCAAACCTGACTCTGATACCATGTTAGATTTAGGGTGTCGAAGTATAACCCACGTCCAGATTGAGCAAAGGAAAGATAAGAGAGATAGTAGGAAAAGAGAAATGATGAAGGGAGGTGAGAGTTACATTCTCACACAACCCATTTATATAGTGATCCTTCCACACAATTTACAAGAGGAGTTATATAAGGGGTCTCTAGTTCCCAAGAGACATGACTTTTCATCTTTCAACATACATGACTTTTCATCTCTCAAGAGACATGACTTTTCATCTCTCAAGAGACATGTCTTTTCATTTCCTAAGAGACATGACTTTTCATTGGATCTGGATCAGATTAACATCTTATCAGGGTTCAAATATGAGAACAATCATAAAAACAATCTATCATCATGTCGTGTCAGGGCATAGTCATATCATTTGCCAAGAAGGCCCTTAACATAGACCACGACATGTAAAGGCCACTCAATGGTCACAGTTAACACAATTTCAAATCACATGCAAGGCATGCTTAAACATTACATTTGCATTCATAAGCACAACATTCACATGCACATCAATTACATACATTCATTCATATACATCATTTCATTAGCTTTAGTGAATTGACAGTTCTTATGGGTGCAAACACAGGCACGTGCACACCATGGGCGGCCCATAGCCGAGAGACAATCTCCATGGTGGCCCATAACAGTATGGATCCATTCACCCGCTGCAGCAGTAGAGCACTCATCCATGGATGTGTGAATTCCAAGGAGAGATGCTCAGCCTTCCTTAGGACACCCAGGTTGGGAAGGGGGGAGCCCAACGCTTCAATCACAACACACAACAGTACCCTGGGGCCTTGCACCGCCTGCGTTCCGAACAGGCGAGACCAGTGGCGAAAGCGGGACGTCTACCAAACACATTGCCACAACCACTGACCTCTTATCTCTTATTCTTTCATTCTTATCATTATAATTACACATTCACAAAATGACTGGCTAGCTCATGAGGTTGGTACACTTCACGAGTGCACCCACACTTCCAATTGCCTCCACACGAGGTCTACACAAAACATTAACAGTCATAGCTAGCCGTCATACAATACGGGTACAACTACCCTCCAATTCATTCATTTGCATCATTGCCCGAGGCAATGTGTATACCACAAAATACAACATTCACATCAATTATCACGTCAATCACATCTTTGAAAAACTTAGTCAAACCACAAAGAGTAGTCTCGATCTGTGATTGGCTCGTAGTTGTCCTATGCAGTTATCATTCTAGAATGCTTTCTAATGCACAATTGGGGTCGAGGAGACACTCGACTCGATACCCCACCTCATCTGTCCTAACCAGTTATCAATTCTAGCATGCACATGCAAATGCGTAACATTTTCAAAACAAGCTTCTAATATCTTTTCAAACAAATCATATCATATATCAAATCATTTGCATGCATACACACATTCACTCACAAAACAATCAATCAATCACATCACAATCCTAGGATCCCACAATCCTAAGAGCACACATTCACACATTTGCCTCAGGCAGAGATTCGCCTGGAATGCTGTCATACTTGTGGCACGCCCACAAAACTCTTCAAAATGCCTCGAGCTTCGAATCTGGTAGCTCAAGGTCGACGGGACGTGGCCGGTATACCTCCAGACATAAACAAAAGATAAGATTTCTACTAGTTAGCTTCATGATCCAAAAAAATATAAAACAAAATCATTGAGGCACATGTCATCGCCTCAAGAGTGTGTCGACGGGTAGTGTCAACCTACAAAACCCTTAAAAGGGTCTCTTCTCAGCCCTAGAGGTTACCACCAAAAGGCTGAAGCTTCACGCTTTCGATTTGAATCGATCAGTAATCCATTTCTCCCTTGCTTCCTTAGTTAAGGTGTCTTCCCAACATGCACACTCTCTACCTACCAACACGTACTACCCACATCGACAAAGGCGTGCTCCACGCGTTCACAAAAACGGTCCTACACTTCTCCACAACATCACAATCTCTACCATGTTTCCCTATTGCTTCGAAAATTAACCCATCATGCTTAAAAGATCATTATAAACATGAATCATCGCTTCTCCAACATAATCCTAAACTTTCCCCAAAAACAAAGTCGCTAACATGCATCCCAAATCATCAATTCTACATTCTAACATGCTCAAACAATAATTATACATGCTCTAATAGATAATATTCAACAATTTAAGCTCGATTAGGTCTTGCTCACCCCCAAACTAGAGTGCAATCTGCTGCAAAGTTCCCAACAGCCACCTCAAACATTCAAACGATCCTCAAACGGCCAACATCGTGCAATGCCGCCACCACCAACACCGTCTAATCGCTGTTATGAGGGGAAGAACACGTCCCCCAAGCTGAAATCCGATCAAACTGTGATAAAATTAGTGAGGAAGAGTGCTCAGGTTGGGGAAAAGGGGGAAAACAAATAGAAAATGGGGGGAAGAGCTCGAGTAGAGAGGGTGTGGGCAGAGGGAGGCGCTGACAGAGGGAGGCAGACAGAAGAGAGAGAGTGAGAGAGACGAGAGTGTGCAGAGAGGGAGAGAGGGTTCGGTCAAAGGGGGAAAGAAGGGCAGTGAGGGCGACAGGGCTCACCTCAAGCGCCGTCGCCGCCGATCCTTCTTCCGTCTCCTTCTTATCTGCGTTAGGTCTCCTGTAACTGAGAGGGCAACAAAGGGGGAACCGAGAGGAAGACGAGGGAGAAGAGCCCTCGCGTCAGGCTCTCCAACAATAGGTTTCGGGTCCGGGTCTGGACCCGCTCCAACCCGATCTGAAATAAAAAAAACGAGCGTTACACATGTTCCTTTGTGGACTTTATGTGTTGAGCCTCTGTGCTTTAAGTTGGGGAGATGCTTCATGAGATATAAGCCATCAAACAATAGGTTTCGGGTCCGGGTCTGGACCCACTCCAACCCGATCTGAAATAAAAAAAACGAGCGTTACACATGTTCCTTTGTGGACTTTATGTGTTGAGCCTCTGTGCTTTAAGTTGGGGAGATGCTTCATGAGATATAAGCCATGGTTTGTTGCTTATGCATTTCTATTTTGGGTGTATTTTCACAAATATTGGGTTCTTCTCTTTCCTTTAACAGGGTTTAAAAAATGCACCCTATACATTTTAATACATGTTATAAACATCTAGTAATGGAGCGAGGGGACCCATATACCACCTCTCTGTATGAATTCTCATAATCCTAACTCTCGTGCGAGAAGGGGGCGTGGTGTAGCCCCCTGAAGAGAGAGTTAGGATTATGGGAATTCATACAGAGAGATGGTATATGGGGCCCCTCACTCCATTACTAGATGTTTATAACATGTATTAAAATGTATAGGGTGCGTTTATCTTTTGCAATCGTAAGTTCTTGTGTGCTCAACCACATCTGCTGCTTGCTTAAATCCTGGCATGACTAGCGAAGAGATCTCAAGGATTTGTTTTTTACTATTGTCTGTGCCATTTTAATGATTGGATGTAAAGCTGTATTTTTCTGTTTAACCTGGGAGAGTTCTTTGAAGCTACCTGGTGATATTGTAGAAATTTTGATGTTAGGCTAATAGCTAGTTAACTGCTGGTGCATTTTCTGATGCATCTTGTTATGACTTTGTTTTCTTTTGTCAAGACTGTTTAGCAAAATTTTTTAAACAGTTTGGATTCAAGGGTTTGGGTTGGATCCAGCATTTACCAAATTCAACTTAATCAGATTATTGGTCTCAGATTAAGATTTAGGCTCAGATCCCATTTTTTAAAACCAAAACTGGATCTGAAAGGATAATATATATAATCAGATTGGATTATTATGGCAGTTGGATATTGGGCTTGATTTGTATTACGGAACTGGAGACTGGATCTGAATTCAGTTATTAATTGGCTCTTGTTTTCTTTTCCATATTTGGTATCTAATCCATTGACATCCCTCAATTTGATGTTCCATTGCTACATTTCTGGTCACTATGTATGATACTGTTGATGTTGTTTGACAGGTTGTGCTACTGAACCAAGTTACTTCCAAGTTTGCCAATGGCACATTTCATTTAACTCTTGCATTAGGTAATTTTTTTCTCTTTTATTGTTTTCTGTTTCTGTTATTACTAAAATTCATGTTTGTGTACATGTAGAGAAACATGTTTCATGGATAAAGGCACTGATGCATGGTATCCTTGTATAACACAGCTATATTTGTTCTGTTAATGTTTCACAGATAAAGATATACATCATATACTGTACAAATGGAGCTCTTTGCAGTAGAAAAGATATCTAGAAGCTTTAAAATGTTTGCAAAATTTATCTGGTGTATTTTGTCTACGAGCATCCATTTGAGCACTTAATAATAACAGCATCAGCATGGGTATGCTAGCCTGCCATGTACTCATGGTACATTTGAAATGTGATTGTCATTGTTCGAATTGCTGAGAAGAAACTAGAAGAGTCAGCATTCAATAACCTAATCTCTGTTTGAATACAGATTAATAAGAAGTTGCAAAGTAGTCCTCCTAATTACAAGCAAATAATAATAGAGAACTCTTAATAAAATTTCTAAAAACACCATGGACTAATAATAAATTTCTCTTAACCACCGAAAAAATATAAATATCTCTTGTGACACTCTCCTTCAAGCTGGAGCATAGATATGTATCATGCTTAACTTGTCATAAACCTCTCAAAAATAGAACTTGCTATTGGTTTGGTGAATATGTCGGCCACTGATGCTCTGAGGGACATCAATTGTAGATATGTATCTTGATTGCACTATATCATGAATATAATGACAATCCACCTTAATGTGTTGTCTTCTTACAAAACAGTGGATTATTTGCAATATACATAACGGTTTTATTCAAACTTCATCACCATGAGAGTAAAAACTTTAACATTCAAATCCATCAATATAGATTTGACCCACATCATTTTCGATACTGGGGCTATTTCTCTATTTTGATTCTGCATTAGACCTGACAACCAGAGTTTATTTTTTGCTCTTCCTACACTAGTGCAATAAATGCTTAACATAAATAGAAATGAAATCCTATGAGTTATTGTTTTAATGGTTGACGTCATAGGCATATTTGTGGTGCATAGTGACTTTGTGAACCTGTACAAAAGCTTTGTTGAAAAGCAAGGCAAGCAACTAGGCTTTTTGAAAACAATAAAACTTTGGCATAGGCATTTTATAATAGGTCTATAGAGTATAGGGAGCTCAAATAAATGTAGTCGATTGGTGTTCCCTTTTTGAATGCAAGATTTATACCCTCAAACAAAACATGGAATATATGTGTGTGAAAGGAGCTTCAACATTAAATCTGTCAATATAGATTTGAGGCGCATCATCTTTGTTGAAGCATATAAGTATGAGTCTCAGGACCGGGTCTGGGTATGGACCCGATCCAGATTGTAGCCCTCGTTGGGCCTTACTTAAGTCTTTGTAACCCTAATTTTTTGGTGTGAATGAAATCTCTAAGAGAGAGAGGGTCTGGTTGCTAGTGAGCACCAGTCCTCGTCACCCGTGGTTTTTTCCCTCTAGTTGAGGGGTTTTCCATGTTAAAATCTGTGTTCGTTCATTATTCTTCTTCGTTTCACTTTCCAACATGGTATCAGAGCCGTCGAACTTGGAGAAAATTGTTTTTCTAGGGTTTGTGAAGTTCCAACCCTAATTTCTCTATCTCTCGCTTCTGCCGTTGTTGCCTCCACCACTGTGTATCTGCCGCCATGAAGTTCCGGCGTTTTTGGTTGGGTATTAGTTTTTTGGTTCGTGTTGGAGGAGTCATCGCCAGTGCGGCACTGTTCATCATCGCACGCACCAGGCTCCTCTCCCGTCACTGTTCATCGTACCGCCCAACGCTCGACGTGGCGCAGTGGATCACCAGGATTCGCGCGTCCCGTGGAATCTACCTTAACCGTTCCTTGGATTCTCGTCGAATCCCGTCACGTGTCCCGCCACACCGCATAGACAGCTGACACCGTGTCCCGCTTCGCACGTGTCTTCATCAGAACAACGTAGGCGACTGTGTGTCATCGTGTCCCGCTCTTCTGCAGCACGTGTCCTGCCCTGGACACCACCCGAGACTGCTTCATACACTTCTCTCAGACGCCTGAAATGACCGAATGTCACTCAACTTCAAATGACTGGCGTTAATTGCTCAGATCTCGGATTTTAACAAGTAGATATGCGTTGGTTGGAATCGTCTGGATCTCTATTTTCAGCCCACCAAATCTCAAAATTTTTGGAACCAGATCCAGGGCGCAGTGGAATGTTGATTGGGGGCTGTTCCGGGGCAAAGCGGGTGACTGAGAACCAGCGACGGACCCAGCCAGAGGCGTCACTTTGGGGCTCAACGAGTCCACTGTAGAGGGCGAATCTGACCGCGAGCCAAGGTGCGTTGGAAAGCTACAGGAGTCTAGAAATTTTGAGTCCAAGTTTCAGCAATTTTGGACCAACGAGCAGGAAGATATTGAATTTTGAACGGACGAAGGTTTCTGGACTGAGACAACTTGAATCCTGTCACACCAGAGCTTCAAGGAGTGCTCCTACAAGTGCGACATCTTCAAGCTCCCTGCCGTCCGTTGGAGTGGTGATCAGATGCCGCTGTGAAGTTCCAGCGACGCCTGTTACCTGCATGGATCACCGTGATGTTCCGGTGAAGTTGCAGTCGCTCTCTTGTGTCACCGTGATGTTCCGGTGAAGTTGCAGTCGCTCCCTTGTGTCACCGTGATGTTCCGGTGAAGTTGCAGTCGCTCGTACCATGTGTTGCTCCCTGCCGCTGTTCTAGTTCGAGCGTCTGCTGAGTGCCATGAAGTTCTGGCGTCTCGTGTCGATCTCTCCTGGAGCCCAAGAGATGCACCTTTGTCTCAATTTGAGAGGAATGTATCCAAGTTGGACATGGTTGATATGTATGCCCAACTTGAGGGGGGGTGTTGAAGCATATAAGTATGGGTCTCAGGACCGGGTCTGGGTATGGACCCGATCCAGATTGTAGCCCTCGTTGGGCCTTACTTAAGTCTTTGTAACCCTAATTTTTGGGTGTGAATGAAATCTCTAAGAGAGAGAGGGTCTGGTTGCTAGTGAGCACTAGTCCTCGTCACCCGTGTTTTTTTCCCTCTAGTTGAGGGGTTTTCCACGTTAAATCTGTGTTCGTTCATTATTCTTCTTCGTTTCACTTTCCAACAATCTTCAATGCTGTCAGAGCCATAACTCTTTACTTTGATCATGGACTAGACCTTGCAACCGTAGTATGTTTCTTACTCTTCCTACATTCGTTTATAACATGTATTTAAATACGTAAGGTGCATTTTTTAACATGTATTTAAATACATTAAGTTGGAATAAAATCCTATGAGTCAATGTTTTTAATTGTCGATGTAATTTAACAATAGGCATATTGATGGTACGTAGTGACTTGTGAACCCGTATAAAAGTTTTGTTGAAAGGCAAAGCAAGCAACTAGGCTTTTTAAAAACAATAAAACAAGAGTATAGGCATTTTATAGAAGTTTTGTAGGGAGCTCGAGTAAATGCAGTAGATTGGTGTTCTCTGTTTGAATGCAAGATTTATATCCTCAAGTAAATCATGGTATATATGTGTGTATGTTTATGTGCCCACCTGCCTATGTGTGTGTGTATGCCTTGCTGTATTTAGGTTTCTCAAGGTGTTGTACCGAATTGAACATCATTGATATTTAGCTTCAGTTTGAGAGGAAGTGTTAAGAAAGTAGGATCTTGTATGTCCTTAAATGCTAGGGGCTTTACTGTTATTATTGTTTTAAAATTTAAACTAGTCCTTATATAGATCCGGGATTGGATCAATTGAATAAAACCTTCTCTCTTATGCTGCATCCATGTAATGTCAACAGATAAGTGCCATCAACTCGTTTAATATCAAACAGGTATTATGCCTATGCGACTTACATTAAGGTAGGAGAAAATTAATAAAAGGTGAGGACTTGAAGGAGTGAAAAGAGAGAAGAAGCTAGAAGAAAGAAGAGAACATCAAAAGAGAACAAGAGTTAGAGATTGAGAGATGGAGAGGGAGAGGAACAGAGAGGATCATCAAATCCTTTAGGGTCCTAATTCCATTCCCATGCTTGATTCAAGCCTCAAGCTTTCCATGTCCTTCATGTTCCTAATATCAAGAAAAACATTATTTTTGTTTCTAAACTTGTTTCATTCCCATTCATCTGTTGAATTGACTCCTTCTGTTTGTGTCAAGGATCTTCTTATGAAGATGACATATCCTAGAAGCGAGCGTCATGGGGACATGTACATCCTTAAGGAAGATCCTACCTCTGTTAATCTGAGCTTGAATCTCTGTTCCTCACCTTTGTCACCTAAGGATTATAGTCTTTTCAACATAGATAAATGTAATAAGCCATTATGACATTCTCGTCTTGGTCATTGTAGTCAAGTCTTTATTGAAAAACTTGTCTGTGCTCATTTCATTCCTAAGTCTAGTTTGGAATTTCCTACAAGTGAGAAAATGTGCTCTAGTTGTTAAATATGTAAGTCATGTCCTTCCTTTCAATTCAATAAATGAAAGAGCTTCAAGACCTTTTGAAGTAGTTTGTTCAGATGTGTGGAGTCCGGCTCCTAAAAGATCTAACTTAGGAAGCAGATTTATGTCACTTTCATTGGTTAAGTTTCACGCTTCACATGGATTTATTTCTTAAAGAATAAATCTAAGGTCTTTTCATGTTTCCTTCACTTTCATGCTCTTGTTAAAAATCAATTCCTCAATATCCTTAACTTTCAATCTGATGGTGGGGGGGATGTTCTTCTCGTGACTTTGTTCATTACGTCCAAGATAATGGAATTAATCGACAAGTATGTTACTTGCACAAACCTCAACAAAACGACATTGCAGAACGAAAACATTGACATATTGTTAAAATTGCTATGACTATGATGCATGCCAGTGGACTTCCCATGGAAATATGGACAAATGCTTTTCACACTGCAGACCACATTATAAATCGTCTGCCTTTGTCTATTTTGAATCATAAGTCTCCATATTTTGTTCTATTTCATAAGGATGCAAATTATGATACTTTACGTGCTTTTGGTTGTATTTGTTATGTTCATGTTGCTTCTTTATAGAGAAATCAATTTCAGCCCAAAGAAATCAAGTGTAGGTTTGTGGGGTATGTAGACGATCACAAAGGATTGATCCTATAAGCAAGCAAATCAAAATTTCAAGAAATGTGATATTTGATTAACATAATTTTGATGATGGAGATGATATTTTTGTATCACATGATTCTCGCATGACTCACTATAATCTTTGGCTCAATGCAAGACTTCTTTCCAGTGCTGATATTCAAGGTATATGTCCATGCATTTCAGATCCAGGTGTTCCTATGACAGCGCAAAATCATATTGTAGATGATTCAGCTGCCAATATTGACAAGTTTTTTGGACAGATTTATTTAAGAGGTGATAGGAGAATTTTTCCTATGGTCAATGTTGAGCAAACAGTGCGCCCCTTTATAGGAGAATATCCTTCAGCATCATCTACTTTACCTGTTAGAAGATCAGAGAGAGTTTGTCATCCTATTGATTGATGGGTTAGTTATGAGAATTTTAGTATGGACATTCAGTTGTTTTTATCTCACATTAAGAATGAGGTTGAGCC
This sequence comes from Nymphaea thermarum, assembly GCA_011799765.1. Lineage (NCBI taxonomy): Eukaryota > Viridiplantae > Streptophyta > Magnoliopsida > Nymphaeales > Nymphaeaceae > Nymphaea > Nymphaea thermarum. The sequence continues at coordinate 9,823 of JAANDH010000913.1, forward strand.
AACATCATTTTCCCAAGGTGCCACTTCTAATAAATGGATTCAGGTGATGAATATGTCAAACATGGACCATTTCTCCATGTCCTTTTGATAAAAATGTCATAGGTTCTCGGTCGCTTTACAAGATTAAATACAGGCCATATGGGAGTATAGAGCATTATAAAGCGTGTCTTGTAGCTAAAGGATTTTCGCAGGCACTTGGACAGGATTATGATGAAACGTTCAGCCTGGTTGTAAAAATGGGTATGATCCGTATTATTTTGGCCTTGGTGATTCATCATGGGTGGCAAATAAGCCAATTGGATGTCAAGAATGCCTTCGTCCATGGAAATTTAAAAGAAGAAGTATATATGGAGCAGCCCCCGAGATATCACAAAGAAGATCCTAAAAGAATATGTGTGTCGGCTACAAAGAGCTATATATGGTTTGAAACAGGCATCTCGTTCTTGGTTTGAAAGCTTCTTATTAGAAATTCAAAGTCATGGATTTCATTGTTTTCAGCTTGACCATTCTCTCCTCATATTTCGGAGTCAAGGTATTACTACATTCCTATTCATATATGTTGGCGATGTTATTATCAAAGGGAGTAGTTTTTCACATATTCAAAAAACTAAGGATATCCTATGCATAGTCACAAATAACGTTGCGAAGTTTTAAACGGCGAGGTTTTTCTCGGGTATAATATGGCGAGCTTGAAAAAAAAGGAAAAAATATTATAAATTATTAAAAATTAAAAAAAATGGGGGAACACAAACATCAAAAGATAAGTAGATTTAACAGATAAAAAATAAAAAATAAAAAAAAATGGTTTGGCATTAAAAAAAATAAAGAAAATGAACAAAATGAAAAAAAAACATGAAAAGCACATTAAAAACTTTTTTTTTCTTTTTTAACGTTTAAAAAAAAAAAGTATTTTTTTTAGTTTTAAGCGGTAATTTAATTTATCGCATTTTTAGCATTTTTTTTTTAAATGTGTTTTTTGTGACTATGATCCTAGGTCAGCTATTCAAGATGAAAGATCTTGGCAATCTTCGATATGTTCCTTGGAGTTGAGGTGGATGCACAAGATGGTGGTCTATGCCTAACACAACACAAGTATACCTTGGATCTCTTAAAAAAGGCTGAAGTGCAAAATTGCAAACATCTTGCTACTCCCAGCGTTCTTAACCACAAATTAAGTCAACAAGAAGGAGATGATTATCATCACATAGATTACCCTTCTGGTAGATGAAGCTTATAGGCAACTCTTCCTACTTTTTGCACCACTTGATAAGTTCTTGAGTAGCAAGCAGTAAATTTATGGACTTCTGCTGTTCTACATGGAACCTTCCCTGCAGGGAGAGTTTTCAGGTAGACCAAGTCTCCCACTTTCTTCTCCTGATGTCCCTTGTTGTATTGTTGGATCATGCGATTTTGGGCCGTGGCCAAACATGACTGCACATCATCCTCATCCAGTTGATCCGATTGAGGGTGGAACCTTCTCAAGTCTGGTGGTGGTCTACCGTTAATGACTAGTTAGAAGGGTGATGTTTTAATGGCTGACTGGTGGGAAGTGTTGTATGAGAATTTAGCCCATGATAGGTAGTCGACCCAGTTGTGTGATTGGTGTTCCATGTAGCACCTCAAATATGTCTCTAAAATTCGGTTGAGGACCTCCTTTTGGCCATCCATTTGAGGATGGTAGGTGGTGCTTAGCTTCAATGTGGTGCGCTGCAATGCAAAGCAGTGCTGCCAAAAGTGACCCAAAAACAGTGGGTCTCGATCACTTACAATAGACTTTGGCATACCATGTAGCTTGCCAACATGGTCTTGAATGACTTTTGCAACATACTTTGCTGAGTAAGGGTGGGCCAGGGCGATGAAATGTATGTATTTCAACAATCTATCCACTACCACAATGATGATTGATTTGCCTCTTGATTTCGGCAGCCCTTCTATAAAGTCCATGGATATATCCTCCCAAATCCTATGCGGAATGGGCAGGGGCTGCAACATTTCTGCTGGTTTCAACATCTCATATTTGTGCTTTTGATAGATTTTACACGTTTGTACGTGGCTTCTCACGTCTCTCTTCATGCCTGGCCAGAAGAATGTCTTGCTAATTCTTTGGTAGGTTCCTTCTACCCCTTGGTGTCCGGCCTCCATTGCCTCGGGAAATTGTTCCAAGAGCGAAGGAATCAGTTCTGATTTAGGAGGAACATACACCCTGTTCCTGAAGTAAAGAAAATGCTCTTTCCACTGATATCCATGCATCTGGACTGAGCTATCTTTGATTTTCTGTCGGATATTGTGTGCCTTTTGGGACTGCTTGTGCCTCTCTTCAAGGTGAGTCCAGAATTCAGCAGTCGGCCTGATGAAACCCTGCAGCTGAGCCTGGTTGCCTCTAACTCGTCACTTTCCAATCGCTGGGAAAGTGCGTCAGCAGCCTTATTGTTGGTCCCCTTTTTGTAGCAAATCTCGAACTCGTACCCCACAAGCTTCATCACCCATTTTTGCTGGACAGGGGTGAGTCCCTTTTGCTGCGTACAAAAATGCAAACTGTTATGGTCATTAGGACTAAAATTTTTATCCAAGAAGGTAGTGTTTCCACTTTTGGACTGCAAGCACTGTCACAATCAGTTCACGTTCATAAGCTGAGCATGCCTTGAACCTTCTGCCCATAACCTTACTGAAATATGCAAGGGGGTGCTGGTTCTGTCTCTGCGCTGCACCCACGCCCACCTCCGATGCATCCGGAATATCTGTTTTTAACTGCTATGGCGTTCAATGCCTTGAAATCCACACAAAACCTCCTCGTCCCATCTTTTTTCTTGACCAACAGGGTAGGTGATAAATAAGGGCTTACGCTGGGTTGGATAATGCCCTCATGTAACATCTCACAATCCAATATCTCAATCTCTGCCTTTTGCATGTGGCTGTAACAGTATGGTTTCAACTTGACAGGTGTGCTGCCTAGGTTCACTTCTATCCTATGATCATAGGTCCTGGGAGGAGGGAGCCCTGTTGGCATCTGGAAAACAGCAGCATACTGATCCAGCACGCTTCAAGAACTTAGGAGTTCCCTCTTCGTTCCTTCCCTGGGCATTATGCTCTTGGTGGTTGTAAGGCTGAACAGACATCAACAGCAGATGCATGCTCTATCCCTGCAACTTTCAAGAGTTGCGTTTTCATCTCCCTTCGTCGGCACTCTCTGGGCTATCAGCACATCCTGCTCTTGATTCGGCCCATGGAAGGTCATGCACATTCTTCCGAAATCCCATTTAACCTTGCCGAACTGCATCAACCACTGAATTTTGAGCACTATGTGTGCTCCCCACATCGCCAAGGGATATATCTCTACACCAAATTTCTGGCCCTGCACCTCACCAAACGTGCGGCCATTCCCCTTTACAAACAGGGGTGCTACCGTTGCCCACCAAGACTTTAAATTTTGTCTGCTCTTCTATTCGGCATCCACACATTATGGCGGTTCTTTCACAAAAAAAATTGTGAGTGGGGCTGGTGTCCACCAGAATACTAACAGGTCAGCTCTTCAACTGTCCCTACAAGCCCATCACCTGCGGTACATTATTGCCGCCAACGCAAGGAAGGAAATCTCAGGCGCTGCTTCTTCAGCCTGCGAAGGCTGCCTACGCCTTCTTCCCCTTTTGCCTCATCCTCGTCAATCCCTTCTTCATCAACTGGGTACATGTACAACTTCTTGCAGGTGTACCCTGGAGACCATCTGTCGTCGCATTGAAAGCATAGGCCCTTGCACTTGCGCTCTTGGATTTGAACTGTTCTGAGGCATCTCACCACCTGTTTGTTGGTTGGGGCTGAGTTTAACCAGCTTGGAATCCCTTGTTTCACTGGGCATAGGTGCAGGTTTCCGCGGTGCAGAAGGTGCAGATTTCCACGGCGGTGCCTTCACTAGCCAGTGCTTATGGTTTTTGTTCCTCATCCGAACCCCTTTTCCTCCGCTACCATGGCCATCTCAAACCCCTCCAGTAGCGTTTGAGGACAAGCAGCCTAAACTTCCTCCTTGATGTCCTCCTTCAACCCACTAACAAAGGCCCCTATGAGCGCTTCCCTCGGCCATCCTCTGACCATGTTACTGAGCTCTTCAAAGTGTGGCAAATATTCCACTACAGATCCTTTCTGCTGAATCTTAGGCAACTTGATGTTATAGTCTAAATACACAGACGGCTGAAATCAAACCGTTAAAGATTCTACAAAGGAGCACCAAGCGGCCCTGTTGGGCTACTAACCAGCAGTACTAGCGGATGGCTGGTCCTTCCAGGTGAACCGCCTCCTGAGAGACATTGATCTCTTCAGATATATTCAATCATTCGAAGTACAGCTCCGCATGAAATACCTGCTCAGTGGGTCATCATCGCCTGAGAATTTTGAAAAGTCCAGTTTCGGTGTTCTTACCCCTGCTGGCATCTCTCTGTTTCTCCTATTTGGGTCTACTGTAGACAATCGTGGAACTGTGAAACTGAACCATTGGAGGGTCTGGCAAGCAGCGGAGAAGACAGCAACCTGTTAGTATTGCCTTTGGCACCCTCCCCTTTAGACAGTGTTCAGCTGGAGGAGTTTGGGATCGTTTCCCTGTCGCCCGACCATTTCCCGTAGCAGGGAAGTGATGGTCTGCTGCCCTGCCATGATCAATTGCTTCTCTGCCCTTTGCACTTGGATGTGCTGCTCTACCGCCAATAGTTGCTGTCCCACCTCCCGCTGTTTTTCTCCAGACCTTCTAGTCGTCCAGCTAATGCCTGTCGATCGAGCTCCACCTGTTTCTTGACAAGCTCCACCTTAGCAAGGGTTTCCTTGCCTGCCATCACCTGCTCTGATACCACTACTAGCTGTCGGCCACCTTAAGCACCTGTCATATTACCTTCAGAAATCTCACTCACATATTTACCCTCTCTGAATCTCTAAATAGGGCTAACCAAATACAATTTCCAAAAATATAACTGGATCACCCAACCATAAACTACTTACATGGGTGATCAATACGCGTGTCTCAGGGTACTAGCCCTGATCCTATCTGACCCGATCCCCTCTTATTCTGTTTTCTATTGTCAAAATATTTACAACTCAGTCCCATGAATAACACAAGGTCTAAAGATGAACAACCCTTGTCAAAGAAATGGCAAAAGAATCAACTTCAGCATGTCCACCCAGTAAGGCAGCGATGAAATCCTTAGTGCAGTTTCTCAGAAAGATGAACAGCACGCCTGCAGTAAAATCACCAAACAGTTGGTGAGCAGCACATATTTGAGACAAAGGATGCAACCTTCCAAGGCACACTAAGCTTTGGGAAGAAGAGATCAGTCGATATGCAGTGAACCTGGATCAAATCTAACAATATCAACAGCAGAACACTACTGCCAACCATGTTTCAGATCTGATCCCAAATTGCTGTCAGAACTTTCCACGTCATTTTTTTGGGGGTTATCTCTTTTATCTATCCATCATATTCACATAAAAAAACTGAGATTAATTTCCCCATCTCCGATCTGTAGGAGATTCAACCTAGACATAGCTCCTCCTTGGATACCATCTTTTAACTTGCACTTAGGTAGGAGAAAATCGATAAAATGTGAGAACTTGAAGGAAGTGAGAGGAGTGTTAGAGAGAGAGAGAGAGAGAGAGAAAGAGAGATGGAGAATCATCAAATCCGTTCGGCTCTTAATCCTACTTAAATTAATCCTACTTAAATAGAGATTAGGGTTAAGGCAAAATACTATTCTGGTATTTATTTACTTTAACGAAATTGCATATGACACCCTTAACTAAAACTGTGTTGCCTTTTAAAAATGCCTATTTTGACTTTCAGTATAACTTTAATAAATGCCATAACCGTTTAATATCCATAAATGCCTATGAGTTAACGTTTTCAATAGCCGATGGCATTTAACAATAGGCATATTGATGTTTCATAGTGACTCGTGAACCTGTTATAAAAGCTTGTTAAACGCATTGTCACAAAAAATGTGTACGGATATTATACGGCGAGGAATTTCTCGAGTATAATATGGCAAAGTTGTATATCTCGGGAATAAAACTGGAAAATCTTGGCAAACTTTAAAAAATATTAAAACATTTAATAAATCTTGAAAATTATAAAAAATCATAAAAAAAAATGAAAAAAACGCGTATAATATGAATTTTTTTTTAAAAGACATGTTTTTTTTACGTTTAATATGGCTGACTCTGTTTTGGCGTATTATGTGTTTTTTTTAAATAGTACATGTTTTTTGTGACGGTGGAACTTAAAAGTGAAAGCAACAAGATTCCTAAAAACAATATGACGCATAAGCCTTTACTGCAGGTTCATAGTGAGCTCAAGTAATTTGGTAGATCGGTATTCTCTCTTTGAATGCAAGATCTGTACCCTCAAACAAAACATGTTGTGTGTGTGTGTGATATACCCTGTCATATCATCATACACATCTTTTAATATTGATGTGGTAATTAAGTTACCTGTGAACTTTTTTGGTTCCTCTCCTCAACTTATACCAAATGATTTTGGTTGCCAATGTGATTCACAAAACTCAAGCTGGGTAAAGATATTCTGGTCATTTTCTGCTTATTTTTGTCCTAAAAGATTGATATTTGAGCTTTTATATAATTACCCGATGGGGAACATTGGTCCTTCATTCTTGTTTGCTGATCATGGGGATGTGCAGGGGAGAGCTGGTCGCATGCATGCACAAATCGAGTTATCTTGTATTGGAGTGGAAATGACCGGTTTGCCTTCATTGACAAGTCATCATCTTTACCCGCTGCTTCAGCACCATATTCTGTCACAAGCATGGGAATCCAAAATGCTGCTACCCCATGCAAAAGAATCAGGATACATTAGGTACTACTTGAGAAAAAAACCAAGCTGTCATACCATGTAGGTTCTGCTAATAGATTAAGGTTGAAAATTTGTTAGTCAACAATTTTTTGCTACATTTAAACTCTTCTCAATTTGAACTAGTAAAATGCACTTGTAGGGAAAGAATTGCCAATGTGTCTTGACCGATCTTGTATAAATTTGAATTTGTGTATTCAATTTTGTTTTGTTTCGTCTGTTTGTATAAGACAGTTGAAAATTGATACATGACGTTTGTCTTAGCAAATCAGAGAGCAACAAGGTTCATATCCTATTGCTATTTGTCTTTCTGGGTAACTATATTCAGTTGCCGATAACAAACTTGGTATCTTTCAAATTTTATGGAATTCATCTGCTTTCAACTCATCAACTGCTGAGCAAGTTTATATGAGAAATTACTGCAGATAACAGAGTGACCACATCTTGACACCCTTTGCAAGCTGATGTTCTTTGGCAACTTCATCCTGGATCAGAAGCACAATATTTTGTCGAACAACACATTGGCATTTTTACTGAATACGGATCAGATCCAAGAGTCTCAGGCAAAAGATGGCTGAAGACATCTTGCTGAAATTGTTTCATTGCAGATGAATGGATTCAAAAGATGTGGATACATGTCTTCATTTGTTTGTTTTAGGACAATGGAATTCAGAGCTTCAGATCTGATGGCAAACAAGGTGTCACTCTGGAGAAATTACAGGAGAGATCAGGACAAAGAGGAAAGGATGAATAAGGAAGAAGGGGAATGAAGAGAGATTAATAACCAGAAAATAAAAAAGGCTGAGTTAAGGCATTTTGGTGGACCCTTGGATTATGGAAGAGGAGTCAATGAGGGTGGCTGGATAGAGGTCAGACCGGAAGCAATCTGCTGATTAGCTTTGTGATTGTCAGAAGAAGCACATGGCAATATGGAGTAAAGGAAAAAGAAGGAATGAGGGTGGCGGGAGGGAGAAAGAAAGACCTAGAATAAAAACTTCACATGAAACTCTAACCTGCTTTCACTATTTTCTACTTTTATATGTATAGTCCTTAACTTGTGTATATTCTATCAACCAGTTTTCAACCATTGGGTGATGGAAGCTGGCTGCATGATTAACTTTCAAGAGAAAAAACTTCCTCTTTTTTTGGGTTTTTTTTTTAATGAATTGACCAACTTATTTTTCTTTTTTGGCAACACATCAACTACACATCTCTCTTCCTCCAAGAGCTGAAGGGTGGTTAGTGTGCTGTCAATAAAAAAGGGACAACAACCTACCTACACTACATATATTGTATTAAGGACCCAATTGTGTTAATTGTATTGATCACTTTTCAGTCATTGAAGGAAGAAAGATATGGCTTGATATTCAGCAAAACAAGAAGGACAAGATGTTGGGTAATTTTATAAATGGATAACAATACCCTAGATAGAAAGAAGAATTCCTTTTCTCTTACAAAGTTGAAACCACGCATCTCTATTATCCAATGATTGACAGGTGATTGACCCATTCGGCACATTCATAAAGTTGACACAATCTAAGTTCTATATATCTGTATAGATTTCGTCCACTATTAAATGGTATCCAACCCGTAACTGTTAGATGAGTGAGATGTGTGCATGAGATGACCTCATAAAATAAAAATTCTCTTTTTTTTAAAGGTAATTTTGTCATTTTAAATGAAAATAACCTTTGACTTTTTTTTGTTAAGGACATTCAAGCCATAAACTTCTCCTTATACAGTGACTTAAAAGTTTGACACTAATAAAAGGCTGAAACAGTCAAGGGATATAGTTTATTTATATATATATATAAACTAAATCTTGACAGCCAATTATTACTAGAACTCAAACAACTCTTTCTTCTCTCTTTGAGTGCTGAACAAGGAATTCAATGTTGGCATTTGCCAGATGTTATTGGATGGTTAAAATTTAAAATTTCTGTTTCTAAAAACCAATTATTAAATTGACATTTAGTCATGGTTTATGGTACCGCAATGGTTTATGATGACTTTAGCGACCATTTATGGTGTTTTTAGCATTGAATTTTTAAAGCCATATGGAAACTGTCCGGCACATGACAACATTATATATAGACTCCATCGGTAACTAAGAACCGTCATTTTATTCGGTCATGTTATGCTATTCTTTGAGAGACGATGGTGGGGGTTTGCCAATTGGACACTTCATTCATGTAGTGAATGGTTGCTGACAGCCTCCTTTCGTAAGAGTCATCGGGCTTCTCCCAGTACATGATTTAGATGATCTAGTAATTGAAAATATACGTTAGCTAACACATTCTTAGAAAAGAACATTGGAGAGACCTTTTCACTGTCAAGCTCTGTTTGTACATAATTTCATGGGAAAATAATGTTAAGAATTTCATGGGTATGCATGTATAGTTTTCTCTCGTATGAATAAACATATACATGCCTGGCATACATTTTTCTCTCTCTTCATTCTTTATTTTTCTTGATCTCATAGCTACATGTCCCGATGCTGTAGTGTCAACAAATAATGTTACCTTTTTTATGTGCAATGTTCAAATCTCACCATTTTTTACAATTCTTTTGTTAAATGATTTGTTATTACAATTATATTATATTAATCTTGTGGGTTTGATTCTTCGGAGAAGAATTGTCATTATAGACAGTACCACTTTCCACTTCTATCAACATTTTGAAGATTTGGTTCTTAGAACTTGAATCGTGAGCAGTATGGTTTTGAAGCTATGAAGATTGCGAAAACTTGCAGTAAGCTTGAGAAATCTTCCCTATCCATTTAATGCAGTAACCATTAGCTTGTACTTGTCAGGTGATGTTAATCACAAGTAAAAATATATTGTGGAATTTCCAGTAGATGCATAAAGTCAAAATATTTCCTTATTTAATCACTTCCTGCTTGATGCATAGCATGACCGGGTCCCACCTTTACACTTCAGTACTGACCATGAGACCTTGGCAGTGAAATTCCCTATAGGTTTGGAGCACATTTGAGATGAGGCTCCTCTGCATAGGTACTGGAGGTGGACGAAGGGGCAACCACGGCGTGCTTATAGCCCTTCATCTACTTGATCCATGTTTTGGTTTGTAATATGGATTATATTTTGTTTTGGATCCATCTTGTATTAGATTCAGGCTTGTACATGTATTTGGATCTATCTTGTATTAGATCGTCGTTCACCCATATATAAGGTGACGAGACTCTTTGTATAGTTCAATTGATCGTTGAAAAAATTGTAAATGCTATCTTTATTGCTCCTTTTTTTTTACTTTTGAAAATTCCTTTTCTTCTTTTTGTTTTTTGTCCTTCCTCATACATACCGCATAACAGTAGCTGATAAAACAGAAAAGGTTCTGTGTCTGCAACCTGGAGCTTGCATCACAGCTGCGGAGCTTAATTGTAGTATTTGATGAATCCAATGATTAGAGCTTAAGATGATATCCAAACCGTAAGTCAAGACTTCATGGCGAATGAAGCACCGGTTGAGGATTTGGCTGGTCTTTGTCTTTTTCTTCTACCGAAAACTGTTTGTCGATGTAGTCGAGCAAAACTCATTGTGTTCATCTTTACTAGAAAACAGGACAAAATTGACGATTCTTTTCAGAACACAAGGGATGACATCCATACTTAGGAATGTTATGCATGTCTGATCATGGAAACCTTGACTATGATGTGTTTAGTGGATTAAAGAGAAATCGTCAAACAAAAGATCACATTTAAATGAATACCAGTAACTTGTATCTGTAAAGCATGTGGAAGTAATGTTAAACTGTATTACAGACGATGGAGTGTGTGAATATAACTATGGATGTCAATGGATCAAATTTGGATCGGACATACTATATCATATCTGATTTTTTGGTATCTTTTCAGATTTGAATGCAGATGAAAAAAACTCTATATAATATCTGATTCCACCTTTCAAAACCATATCCAGTTCGATCTGAATCTGACTTTTAAATCAAAATTCGGATCCAAATCCACATCAAACTTTTGAAACCAAATCCAGTTACGATCCAAATCTGATATTCAAATTAAAATCCGTTTCCAATTTGAATGCGACTTTTAAATTCAAATATCAAATTAAAATCTGATCTGATTTGCTAATTCAATATCCAGAATCCAAATTTTGTATTCAAAAATCTGATTTTGAGTAGAAGACTTTCAAATTTGATATCCAAATCTAACTTTTAAATTACTAAACAAATTCTACCACTTGACAGGTCAAGAAAGGGCCCACTAGGCAATACCTAAGACATTGTCTCTCCAATAGCTGCACATGCTTCACACCAAAGCATCATATATTTGGGAAAAGCATCCCATGACCGAAATATGAAAATCATGTGCCCCAATGACACAATCTAGTCCAAGAATACTTTAACCATCTAAAAATAACTTGTCATTTGTTCTACTGAAGACTAGCTAGCGAGATAATCCGAGCCAACAAGAGCTTTAATTACCAATGGTTTTTTTGTTCTTTAAACGCCCAAAGCATAAAGGGCGAGCCACCCCCATAGACTTTCTATAAGTTTCCATTAAATGAATATCTAGCCATCTGCAAAAAACTATATAGTCTGAAGCCTTCGGTGCCTCAATTCTTGGACTTCATAATCACAACATTCATTGAGTCTTCAGTCACTTGAGGTTGTCAAAGAAACTTGATGGAATCTCTCTGGAAGAACTTAAGATTGATATACACTTGAACTGTTACAACATACAAACGAAGTAATTGGTGAAAAAGGAACAAAAAACCTTGATTCTCAAAACAAAACTCTGAGAGGAAACAAAAGTCTACCTTTTGCTGTGTATTTTCCATCACTGCCAGTAAGGTGGACAACCTTTTCTTCAATTGCAGGTCATGTATAATATGGACACAATCCTTGCGCTCTGTTGGTTTATATCAGGTATCATTTTGGGAAACCATTGCTGAAATAATAATGCCTTGACTCTGAACATCTCCCATAGACTCCACTCATTCCCTATCAAACTCCAGTGCAAGAAAGAAAAAAATAAATAAATAATGAATGTTTAGTTAAAAGGTGATTATGAATGACCGAAAGAACACTAAACCAGCAAAGAGCAGTACCAGGTAGACTGTTCACAAAAGTGCAATGGCCACCTTGTCTCATCCCCTCTACCTTTGGGCGTCAGTAAGCTTTTCTCAGCTCTTACCGCAGTTTTTTCTCTTTTCATCACCTTTTGTTGTTGCCCACCTAGAGAGATTACTGGTTAGAGCCCTCAAACAGAACACAAAATATTTCGATATTGGAGAAGGAAGTCACACTTGTCGTACAGATAATATGATCAGAAAATCATTATGATAACAAGAGAAGAAACCACAACCTCCTTGTGGAGACTAATCGGTCAGGTCTCTTCTCACTCGAGACGCAGGATCCATGGCTACGATCACTTGACAACAACCTTCTCCTCTTTGCATAGAGGCTTGGTTAGATTGATGACTAGTCTAGTGAAATTGCAAACGTGGGAGTTCTCCATAAGCCAATTTCAAGCACATGCTTGGTATTATCGCAGGAAAATACACCCTCCTGCCGGATGGACAAAAGAGAAGAATATGAACATCCATCAAATTTATGTTCCTTATGATGAAACTGTGAGATGACAACAAGAAAAAACAGTGGTTTTTCAACTCACTCTCTCTACAAAGCAAGCCGAGACTGACCCCATTTTTAAATACACTGCTTTTCTACTAATTTTTTTTACCTGACGTAGCTAAGACCGCAGCAGCAGCGATAGTAGACGGTCTATGTACAGTGGTGTTCATTTCTAGAGAATAACAAAGAAAAAACAAACGTTTTCAGGAAAGATACTCAAAAGGGAGAGAACCATAAATTAAATCAAAGCCTCCATTCAGTTTCCTATGCTCCTCATAATCATAAGAGGAAGGTAAAGAACATAGGACAACTGAATAAACCAGAAAAACATGAACACAAAGCATGCAAGAAATCAAACACGATGCTTCTGTCAGAAAAAAAGAAGTCTACAAGGAGCAAATAAAAAGGGAAGGACCATTGAACGAGCAAGGGAGACCCATCTAAAACCCTAATGGCAAAATAAAAACCCATGTAAAAGAAAAATGAAGGACAAAAACCCCCAATGGCAAAAGGAAAACCCATGTAAGGGAAAAATGAGGTAGAAAGACCAACACTAGATACACTTAGAAGAAGAAACCTCAAATAACACTTTATCAGGGAAGGAAAATATAAACAAAAGTGTAACAACCAAAATCCCTAAGAGCACAAACTGATAATAAGGGAACGACGACCACTAACCCATTAGACATCCTAGAAAAATATTTAGGATCTATCAAAGCAGAATTCTCATATTCAAATATCGAAAAAAGATACGAAGACCAAATAAAAATAACAGCAAGACAAAACATTTACTAAAAGAAGGATACATACAAAGGTCAAACTCAAAACATAATAGCCCAGCATTTATTGTCAATAAACACAACGAACAAAAAAGAGGAAAGACTAAGATGGTTATAGACTATAGAAACCTAAATGCAAAAGTTAAAACTTATAACTACCCAATTACAAATAAAATACTAAAACTTAAACAAATATCAGGATACCAATATTTTAGTAAATTTGACTGCAAAAGCAGATTTTACCATTTAAAACTAGAAGAAGAAAGTAAAAAATTAACAACATTCACAGTGCCAAACGGATTTTATGAATGGAATGTACTACCATTTGGATACAAAAATGCTCCAAGAAGATTCCAAAGTTTTATGGACGAACAATTTAAAGGCTTAAGAAATTGTGTAATATACATAGATGATATACTACTTTTTAGCCATACACAAGAAGACCATTATGAGTTACTAAATGAATTCATAAAATATGCGATTAAGGCAGGTATAGCCANCACTAAGAAATGATACTTTAACAGGAATCATATTAGGCAATAAATGGCTAAATAAATATGAAAATTTTAAGATTGAAAAACATACACTAGAAATTGAACATCTAGGAAGACGAATAATAATATTAAGAAGCATTGATGATTAGCCAAATAAATACAAAAAATTTTGAACAAGATATGAAAAAGGCATTGGACAGAGCATTAGAGGAAAAGAAAATTAGGAAAGAAAAATTAGCAAAAACATTGAAACTATACATATTAATAAATAGATTCATAAAAAACCTCAAAAACATGATAGAAGAAGAACAAAGGTTGGCCATACTATCAACCTATGATAATGAAGACTATTATACTGAATGAAAATGACTACTACGACTATGACGATGATATAATGTGGAGAAATATAATCAACAGAATGGAAGGATAAAATGATAAAAGTAGAACCAGGACTAACATATATAGTTCCAATCAATACAAAGGATAGACGAAAAATTATTGCTACTAGGAACAGATGGGTACTAGGGTTAAAAAAGATGATAATTGTCAAACAATTTATAGACCGATTAATACATAAAACACATGACAGATGGATTAGGGAGATTAGAAATATAGAGTCAGACGAATCGATGTCAGAAATATCATATGATGAGACAGAATGTTTTCAACTACAAGTGTAAGAGCATATAATAGAGATACTAAAAACTTTGTGCGAAATAGAATAGGACGATTATTCAGAATTTATATATGGGTACCAAGGTTTATAGGAAAACTAGGGAAAAGAATAATTAGGAAGAAAGTCAAGGGATATAAAATACACTTCTTTGTGTATTTACGAGCAAAGGCAGTTGCAGAATGGAAGTTTGTGGAATATTGGGAAGCAAAAGAAAGAAGAGCAGAATATCTAACCTATAGAGCACTCGGAAGAAGGAACTATCATGATGAAGAGTCAAGTGACAACGAAACCGAATGAATATCAGTAAAAACAAGTTTATATATATACTATTAAAAGTTGTACCTCGAGGATATCATAATAGATATTATACGGCCTGTATAGATACAGAAGCACAAATAAACCTATGTAAAAAGAATTGTTTACCAGAAAATGAATGGGAAAAATTAGACAACCCCTTGGAAGTTAGAGGATTTAATGGAGCCAAGGCACTAATAAATTACAAAGCTGAAAATGTAAAAGTACAAATATGGAAAAAATTAATACAGATTAACAGAATTTACGCCTTCGAACTACATTATAAAGATATAATATTAGGTAGACCCTTCTTAAATAATTATCTACCCATAAATATTACACATAAATACCTAATACTAACTACACCTTGTAAAGAAAAAATCAATGCATTAATAGTTAAAAACAATGAGAGAAAACAAACACCTTGGATAAAAGGAGATAGTACGATAACCCAAAAACTAACAAGAGAAAAGATAAACACTATCACCATTAACATTTATGAAGTAAATGAATTAACTAATATAGAAGAAAGATTAGAACAACTATACTCAGAGAATCCATTACAACACTGGAATAAGCATCAAACAATAGTAAAAATAGAATTGATAAAAGAAGATAGCATAATAACACAATCACCTTTAAAATATATACCAGATGACCTAAAGGAATTCGAATTACATATAAATGAATTACTAAAAGAAGGATACATACAAAGGTCAAACTCAAAACATAATAGCCCAGCATTTATTGTCAATAAACACAGCGAACAAAAAAGAGGAAAGACTAGGATGGTTATAGACTATAGAAACCTAAATGCAAAAGTTAAAACTTATAACTACCCAATTCCAAATAAAATACTAAAACTTAAACAAATATCAGGATACCAATATTTTAGTAAATTTGACTGCAAAAGCGGATTTTACCGTTTAAAACTAGAATTTCCAAACGAACAGAAACCATTCATCTGGATTATAGAAACTGATGCTTCAGAATATAGTTATGGATCAGTTTTAAAATATAAGTATAACAATGATAAAAATGAATACTTATGTAGATACCATTCAGGAAGTTTTAAAGAAAATGAAGCAAAATGAGAAATAAACCGAAAAGAACTGCTAGGATTATATCATTCACTCGGACATTTTGAAATATATGTAGTCTACACTAAGTTTAAAGTCAGAACTGATAATACCCAAGTAAAACATTGGTTAAGTGCGAAGTTAGAAAACTCGATTGTAAAGAAAGAAATAAGACGATTGGTGAATAATATAAAACTATTCGATTTTGAAATTGAGGTAATCAGAACTAACGAGAATTGCTATGCAGATTGTCTCTCCAGGAATATGAAACTGTGACCTGGAGAAAAGTACCAGTTATATGAACTAATTAAACACCAAAGATCACACACTATCATGACTGCAGAAAGCAGTAACAACAGTAATCGTATTTACCGGAAACCTTGAAAGGTTGAGAATAATACGACTAGTCCAGAGCAAACGGCTCCTGGTAAAGACAAATCAAATCCGTTGATGGGTGGTCACTTTCCAAAAAGTGATGAATTGCAATACAGATTGTAAATAGCTGAACTATATATGGGAAACTAAAAAGCACTATGCACACTACGAACTGAGTTGCGGCCACCATGCCAAGTCTCTCAGTAAAATTAATCCAACGAAGCACACAAAGTCTCAATGACGCCACACCTTTCTTATTTGTGCAGATAATCAGGTTGGAGTTAGAAGAACATCAAACCGAGATAGCCCAGTTACAGATCCAAATCAAGGACCTCTTGAAATGGAAAACTGAAATGGAACCACTTATAAAACCTCCAGAAGCTAATACCACGTTACCAAAACTAGAAACCAAGGCAGATGCCCAAGAACCAAAACCATTACAAGGAATAACCGAACCTGACATAATCTTTAAACCAAGATTCAAAGACACCAATCTAAACCAAAGATTTCAGAAACCTTCCATACAAGTCAAGACCAGCCTGTTTACACCACCTCAGACCCAAACCTATTTGGAAACCATTCAAAAAGAGAAAACAGCCAGTCAATCCATGATAGTCAGCAATTACTTAAGAAACTTGAAAAAAGTCTGTGACTATCTAAATAAAAATCCAAGAGAGAAAAACACATAGACAGGGAAAGGCTATATTACTATACCATATCCAGGGATAAATAAAATGATAGCCTATCCAAACACAGATCCAAACCTAGTGAAAATGGTACACAGTTATGGATTACTACGTACTGTTTATACCAGCAATGCCAAAGAATTAGAAGAAATTCCAGAATTATGTAAGGCAGCAAAGCGCTATTTGGAAGTGACAAAAGCACCCCTGATTTTTCTTAGAGTATATGCTGCCCAAGCAGAAATATGTGAAGACAGAATAATCTCTGCCATATATGCTATAAAGATAGGACTAACAAAGGAGCTTGTACAACCAGACTATCAGCAACAGGAGGAGATATTGTTACCAGAAATCAAGGACTTCTTTATCAGAAAAAGGCCCAGAGACCTACAAGTAATTTTTGAAGAATTATTACACCATTACCAAGAACCTAATGTATGGATGTACAAGGCAAGGAATGGTCAGATCATCTACTCATTATCAATGAAAACTAAAGAAGGAAGCAAAGAAGAAATCCTAAGATGGTTAGAAACACTGATAATGCCAGACAGACTGCCACAGACCAGGGCAGTAAAAGGGCCATTAATGGGAACAAGAAATATGAAAGAATACTGCCAGTTCATGCAAAAGTATCCAGAGCATAAGTGTAGTGAATGCGGAAAAGGCAAGGAATTGTGTGAAGTAAATCTTTAGTAATAATTCAAGTCAATACTTCAATCACTACCATATCATGGAAAAGTTGTGATTGATTGGAATTTATTCTAAAGAATGGAAAAGCTGAAAGGACAATGATGAAGCAAAGAAAAAGGAGCGAACGAATAAAGCAGGAATTGAATAAAAAATGACAGGCAAGGACAATGATAAAAGGGAATAAAACAAAACAGTATAGCGACAGCTAAAAAGAAGAATCCAATGAAGACACATGCTCTCCACCACACATCAAGATCTGAGCGAGTGGAATATCAGCCCCTGATCTCCGCCTCCGAGTGCAATAAAAAGAAACTGGCAAAGCTGTTCAAAGGGCTCTCCTGAACTTCTCTCTCTCTCCTTCCTTTCCTCATGTCATTCTAAGCCACCCCCGTTGTATTTGGTATCAGAGCTTGTACTTGTAACTATATAGTCTTGTAAGAAGTCTCATGGAGTCTGTTCTAGAGACGAGCAGTAGTAAACTATCATCAACCTCTTCAGGAATTGATGAAATATCTGTAAGTATGTTTGTTTTAGTTATGAAATAAAAGTGTTGAGTTTTCCTTACGAGCATGCGTTAACATACTGATTTTTATGCATGAGTAGAGTAGTGTTATGTTCTACAAATTGCTTAAGTTGAAAGTTCACTGGAGTATGACTGGCTGGTAATAGAGGAATCTGAATGTGTAACCCAAGAGGGAAAGACCCCAGACGAGTACCCACAAAGGCAGAGGCCGATCGGGGAAAGTGAGATGGTCATGTCATGAGGGAAACACAGTAAAGATGAGTCTTGCGCCTACCAGCTCATATAAAGGACAAAGGTTATTTCAGTTCTTGCAAGATGATAGATCATAGGACACAAAGCACATGCATAAGAATGAGAATGTTTGCACTCCTCGGACAGGAAAACATTTCACAAAACATGGACAAACCAGAGTTTGAAAAAATACAGAATGATTTGAAAATAATATTAGACAACCAGAAACGCATAAGTAATCAGTTGACTGATATTCTGAGAAACATGGATCAAAAGAGACTTGAACTCCAAAAAGTAGAACATGAACCAAAGCGACTGTATATTTCAGACCAAATAGTAAAAAGAGAAATAAAATACCTAACGGCTATGTACAATCAGGATCTAATTATTGGAAGAGTCATAACAGAGTCGTTTATAAGAACAAATCAGAATACGAAATTGATACTAAGAAAATTTTTGTATTTGGACAAAAATGCCGAATAATTGAAACAAATTTAGAACGAAAATTCTTAGAAATAAACCAGAACGATATGTACCTAATACTGGATGAAGAAGAAATGAACACAGAAACAGTGCTAGACAGAATAAAAAGACTTAACGACGAAAATAAGCCAAAGCCTAAACTAAATATGTGGCAATATGAAGGTTGCCCTACTGATCAAGAACAGTCGGTGCAAGGTTGCCCAGCGCGTCTGGAGACCAAAATGGATAAAGTAATACAACTGTTGGAAAAATTAATAGAAAAAATAGACCAAAAGCTTGAACAAACAAATAATAAATTAGAAAAAGTGTTTGAAAAATTACACGATCATAGGGAGATAAATATGGTGGAAACAAGTAGTATACAAAACCTAGAAACGGAAGATGAAATAGAAACAGAAAATTATGAGCCAAGTGTAACTTACACAGAATTAATGAACAAAGCAGAAAATGAAGGAATAATAGACATGGAGGTAAACATGAACACAACACCAAAAGAAGGGATAAAAATTAAAGAGGAATATCAATCAGGACCAAGAACACATAAAGGAAACCCAAGCAGAAGTAGACATCATGATGATTACAGTAAAAATGAAAGATGGGAAAGAATTTGGAAATCCAGATTAAAAACGAACATTGAAGAAAAAGAATGGAAAGAAGGAATACTAAATCTAGAAAATACAAACAATATATTAATGTTATTACAGTATGGAAGGCAGAAATGAGTAAACATATAACAGAAAGCAAAATAGAAAACAAAAATGTACCTGCATATATAGAAAATTCACTAGTAGGAAACGTATATTTATGGTTTGATCAGTTACCCAATTCTTCAAAAGAATCCCTAAGAGCACAAACTGATAATAAGGGAACGACGACCACTAACCCATTAGACATCCTAGAAAAATATTTAGGATCTATCAAAGCAGAATTCTCATATTCAAATATCAAAAAAAGATACGAAGACCAAATAAAAATAACAGCAAGACAAAACATATTAAATTTAACAATATGTCATATGTGCTATTTAGAAGAATATGTAGAACTGTTTAGTAAATATTATTACCAAGCAAATATAACAACAGAAGAAAAACCTTGATATTTAGATTTGTTCTTTTCAAAATTACCACCAATAGTTTATGGACAAGTAATAAAGGTGTTCCAAGAAAATAAACCTAAAGAGGACACACTAGGATCAAGAATAGAATTTTTAAGAACAGGGTTCAAAACAATGTGCGAAGAATATGTAAAATCTAGAAAACTAAAATTGATAATAAAATCACCCTATAAATGTTGTGAAGAACATATTACACCCCAGTTAAGATGCAAAACATATTATTATAAACCAAAGAAATACAATAAAAAATATAGAAAACTTAAGCATTACTATAAAAAATATAAACAATACAAGCACAAGTATCCAAGAAAGAAATTTTACATAAAAAATAAAAATAAATATACAAAAAATCCAACAAGTTGTGAATGTTACAATTGTTGAAAAATAGGACATATAGCAAAAAATTGCAAGCAACCAATAAAACAAAAATTGATAAATATAATAGACGAAGATTATATTAATATTAATGAACTTAGTGAGATATCTGAAGATGAAACAATATATGAAACTGACAGCAGCGAAAATGAGTGATAGAATAGAAAAACCCCATGATATCAGATACCAAGAAGAATTAGCAGAAGACTATACACTCCAACGTGTCATTTTTGATGAAAAAATATTTAAACAAATAGAAAACCAAGAATTAGACATTAGTACTGAAAAAATATTTGATTTTCCATTAATGAGAAAAAAACCAGTTATAAAAACTATGCTTAAGAAAAAAGAAGAAGAATACTATATTATCAATCAACGAGAACATGTCATAGATATAGAACATGCCGGATTATCTGAAGGAACAACTAGAGTACCACTTATTAGCAGACAGGGAATCCAAGAGGAATTAAAACAATTAAAAATAAAAAACCCTATGAAATACGTATATTTTGGAGGAATATAAATATTAGTAAAAGTCTGTTTTAAAGAAGGGATAGACACTCCACAAGAACTTTATCTATCAGATGATAGAATAATAATCTACCCAGTGGAGAAAGCCATCATAGCAAAAGTCAGAGGGAACTTAATCTACCAAAAGCTTAAATTCATCGTAAAGCCAAATTATACGATAAGCCTAACAGATAAAAACATAGACAAAAGCTTAGTATTATACTGAAAACTATTAGGCACAAAACATGAAAAAGGTTGTAAGGTCATGACTATTAAAGGGAAAAATATGTATGTGGTAACAAATAAACATAAAATATCGGCAAAACGAAGAACAAATGACACAGTACAGATTGACAACCCATTCAAGCAATTAATAACAATAATAAATGATGAAGAATCATACTATTTAGAAGACGGACAAAATGAGTTACAAATCATCAAACAAAGACTAAGTGTCAGTACATCAGAAGAAACTAGTCGCCAAAAACAATTTCATGTCAAAGGAACCATAGATAATATGATAAATAAAATATTAATAGACACAGGATCTGAAGAAAACTACATCACACCAGACATGATCAACAACGATATAGTGTTGCCAAGTGAACACAGATACAAAGACATCCAAGGAAACATCATAAAAAGCATAGGAAAAGTAAGTAAGGAGATTAGGATAGCCGATTATATGTTTGAAGTAGACTTCGAGATACAAGCACTAAGAAATGATACTTTAACAGGAATCATATTAGGCAATAAATGGCTAAATAAATATGAAAATTTTAAGATTGAAAAACATACACTAGAAATTGAACATCTAGGAAGACGAATAATAATATTAAGA
>JAANDH010000913.1:32099-152838 GCA_011799765.1 Nymphaea thermarum
GTACTACCATTTGGATACAAAAATGCTCCAAGAAGATTCCAAAGTTTTATGGACGAACAATTTAAAGGCTTAAGAAATTGTGTAATATACATAGATGATATACTACTTTTTAGCCATACACAAGAAGACCATTATGAGTTACTAAATGAATTCATAAAATATGCGATTAAGGCAGGTATAGCCATAAGTAAAAACAAAGTTGTGATTTGCAAAAAACAGATTGACTTCCTAGGAATAGAAATAGACAAAGCTGGTATAAAAATGCAAACACATATTGTACAAAAAATAGCACAAACAGAAGAACTAGTCACTAAAAAGAAACTACAATCATTTTTAGGATTAGTAAACCAAGTAAGAGAATATATACCACATCTAGCAAAGCACTGTAAACCACTTCAAGAAAAATTAAAGAAAGACAAAGAATATTACTGGACAGAAGAAGATAAACAACACATAAATCAAATTAAAATAGTGTGTAAAAATTTGCCCAAACTAGAATTTCCAAACTAACAAAAACCATTCATCTGGATTATAGAAACTGATGCTTCAGAATATAGCTATGGATCAATTTTAAAATATAAGTATAACAATGATAAAAATGAATACTTATGTAGATACCATTCAGAAAGTTTTAAAGAAAATGAAGCAAAATGGGAAATAAACCGAAAAGAACTGCTAGGATTATATCATTCACTCAGACATTTTGAAATATATGTAGTCTACACTAAGTTTAAAGTCAGAACTGATAATACCCAAGTAAAACATTGGTTAAGTGCGAAGTTAGAAAACTCGATTGTAAAGAAAGAAATAAGACGATTGGTGAATAATATAAAACTATTCAATTTTGAAATTGAGGTAATCAGAACTAACGAGAATTGCTATGCTAATTGTCTCTCCAGGAATATGAAACTGTGACCAGGAGAAATGTACCAGTTATATGAACTAATTAAACACCAAAGATCACACACTATCATGACTGCAGAAAGCAGTAACAACGGTAATCGTATTTACCAGAAACCTTGAAAGGTTGAGAATAATACGACTAGTCTAGAGCAAACGGCTCCTGGTAAAGACAAATCAAATCCGTTGATGGGTGGTCACTTTCCAAAAAGTGATGAATTGCAATACACATTGCAAATAGCTGAACTATATATGGGAAACTAAAAAGCACTATGCACACTACGAACTGAGTTGCTGCCACCATGCCAAGTCTCTCAGTAAAATTAATCCCACGAAGCACACAAAGTCTCAATGACGCCACACCTTTCTTATTTGTGCAGATAATCAGATTGGAGTTAGAAGAACATCAAACCCAGATAGCCCAGTTACAGATCCAAATCAAGGACCTCTTGAAATGGAAAACTGAAATGGAACCACTTATAAAACCTCCAGAAGCTAATACCACGTTACCAAAACTAGAAACCAAGGCAGATGCCCAAGAACCAAAACCATTACAAGGAATAACCAAACCTGACATAATCTTTAAACCAAGATTCAAAGACACCAATCTAAACCAAAGATTTCAGAAACCTTCCATACAAGTCAAGACCAGCCTGTTTACACCACCTCAGACCCAAACCTATTTGGAAACCATTCAAAAAGAGAAAATAGCCAGTCAATCCATGATAGTCAGCAAATACCTAAGAAACTTGAAAAAAGTCTGTGACTATCTAAATAAAAATCCAAGAGAGAAAAACACGTTGCTAGGGAAAGGCTATATTACTATACCATATCCAAGGATAAATAAAATGATAGCCTATCCAAACACAGATCCAAACCTAGTGAAAATGGTACACAGTTATGGATTACTACATACTGTTTATACCAGCAATGCCAGAAGAAATTCCAGAATTATGTAAGGCAGCAAAGCGCTATTTGGAAGTGACAAAAGCACCCCTGATTTTTCTCAGAGTATATGCTGCCCAAGCAGAAATATGTGAAGACAGAATAATCCCTGCCATATATGCTATAAAGATAGGACTAACAAAGGAGCTTGTACAACCAGATTATCAGCAACAGGAGGAGATATTGTTACCAGAAATCAAGGACTTCTTTATCAGAAAAAGGCCCAGAGACCTACAAGTAATTTTTGAAGAATTATTACACCAGTACCAAGAACCTAATGTATGGATGTACGAGGCAAGGAATGGTCAGATCATCTACTCATTATCAATGAAAACTAAAGAAGGAAACAAAGAAGAAATCCTAAGATGGTTAGAAACTCTGATAATGCTAGACAGACCGCCACAGACCAGGGCAGTAAAAGGGCCATTATTGGGAACAAGAAATCTGAAAGAATACTGCCACTTCATGCAAAAGTATCCCGAGCATAAGTGTAGTGAATGCGGAAAAGGCAAGGAATTGTGCGAAGTAAATCTTTAGTAATAATTCCAGTCAATACTTCAATCACTTTTTCCATATTTGTACTTTTACATTTTCAGCTTTGTAATATATTAGTGCCTTGGCTCCATTAAATCCTCTAACTTCCAAGGGGTTGTCTAATTTTTCCCATTCATTTTCTGGTAAACAATTCTTTTTACATAGGTTTATTTGTGCTCCTGTATCTATATAGGCCGTATAATATCTATTATGATATCCTCGAGGTACAACTTTTATTATTATATATATAAACTTGTTTTTACTGATATTCATTCGGTTTCGGTGTCACTTGACTCTTCATCATGATAGTTCCTTCTTTCGAATGCTCTATAGGTTAGATATTCTGCTCTTCTTTCTTTTGCTTCCCAATATTCCATAAACTTCCATTCTGCAACTGCCCTTGCTCGTAAATACACAAATAAGTGTATTTTATATCCCTTGAGTTTCTTCCTAATTATTCTTTTCCCTAGTTTTCCTATAAACCTTAGTACCCATATATAAATTCTGAATAATCGTCCTATTCTATTTCGCACAAAGTTTTTAGTATCTCTATTATGTGCTCTTACACTTGTAGTTGAAAACATTCTGTCTCATCATATGATATTTCTGACATTGATTCGTCTGACTCTATATTTCTAATCTCCCTAATCCATCTGTCATGTGTTTTATGTATTAATCGGTCTATAAATTGTCTGACAATTGTCTTCTTTTTTAACCATAGTACCCATCTGTTCCTAGTAGCAATAATTTTTCATCTATCCTTTGTATTGATTGGAACTGTATATGATAGTCCTGGTTCTACTTTTATCATTTTATCCTTCCATTCTTATGCATGTGCTTTGTATCCTATGATCTATCATCTTGCAAGAACTGAAATAACCTTTGTCCTTTATATGAGCTGGTAGGCGCAAGACTCATCTTTACTGTGTTTCCCTCATGACATGACCATCTCACTACAGAATTAATGAACAAAGCTGAAAATGAAGGAATAATAGACATGGAGGTAAACATGAACACAACACCAAAAGAAGGGATAAAGATTAAAGAGGAATATCAATCAGGACCAAGAACACATAAAGGAAACCCAAGCAGAAGTAGACATCATGATGATTACAGTAAAAATGAAAGATTGGATAGAATTTGGAAATCCTGATTAAAATCGAACATTGAAGAAAAAGAATGGAAACAAGGAATACTAAATCTAGATAATACAAACAATATATTAATGTTATTACAGATATGGAAGGCAGAAATGAGTAAACATATAACAGAAAGCAAAATAGAAAACAAAAATGTACATGCATATATAGAAAATTCACTAGTAGGAAACGTATTTTTATGGTTTGATCAGTTACGCAATTCTTCAAAAGAATCCCTAAGAGCACAAACTGATAAAGAAATTTGAAAGAATACTGCCAGTTCATGCAAAAGTATCTCTTGTTAGTTTTTGGGATATCATACTATCTCCTTTTATCCAAGGTGTTTGTTTTCTCTCATTGTTTTTAACTATTAATGCATTGATTTTTTTTTACAAGGTGTAGTTAGTATTAGGTATTTATCTGTAATATTTATGGGTAGATAATTATTTAAGAAGGGTCTGCCTAATATTATTAATATGTATAGTTTCAATGTTTTTGCTAATTTTTCTTTCCTAATTTTCTTTTCCTCTAATGCTATGTCCAATGCCTTTTTCATATCTTGTTCAAAATTTTTTGTATTTATTTGGCTAATCATCAATGCTAGAATTATAATAATAAGCAGAAGGATCTACAAGTTAAAGATCACATACAAAAAGTTAGAATTTTAAAAGTATAAATAAATCGGTAAATAACGGATTATACTAAGGACAATTTCATAGTAAAGAATCACGAACATTCTCGAAGTCTACTTCAAACATATAATCGGCTATCCTAATCTCCTTACTTACTTTTCCTATGCTTCTTATGATGTTTCCCTGGATGTCTTTGTATTTGTGTTCACTTGGCAATCCATAACTGTGTACCATTTTCACTAGGTTTGGATATGTGTTTGGATAGGCTATCATTTTATTTATCCCTGGATATGGTATAGTAATATAGCCTTTCCCTGGCAACGTGTTTTTCTCTCTTGGATTTTTATTTTCAGGTTTCTTAGGTAATTGCTGACTATCATGGATTGACTGACTGTTTTCTCTTTTTGAATGGTTTCCAAATAGGTTTGGGTCTGAGGTGGTGTAAACAGGCTGGTCTTGACTTGTATGGAAGGTTTCTGAAATCTTTGGTTTATATTGGTGTCTTTGAATCTTGGTTTAAAGATTATGTCAGGTTCAGTTATTCCTTGTAATGTTTTGGTTCTTGGGCATCTGCCTTGGTTTCTAGTTTTGGTAACGTGGTATTAGCTTCTGGAGGTTTTATAAGTGGTTCCATTTCAGTTTTCCATTTCAAGAGGTCCTTGATTTGGATCTGTAACTGGGCTATCTGGGTTCGATGTTCTTCTAACTCCAATCTGATTATCTGCACAAATAAGAAAGGTGTGGCGTCATTGAGACTTTGTGTGCTTCGTGGGATTAATTTTACGGAGAGACTTGGCATGGTGGCCGCAACTCAGTTCGTAGTGTGCATAGTGCTTTTTAGTTTCCCAAATATAGTTCAGCTATTTGCAATGTGTATTGCAATTCATCACTTTTTGGAAAGTGACCACCCATCAACGGATTTGATTTGTCTTTACCAGGAGCCGTTTGCACTGGACTAGTCATATTATTCTCAACATTTCAAGGTTTCTGGTAAATACGATTACCGTTGTTACTGCTTTCTGCAGTCATGATAGTGTGTGATCTTTGGTGTTTAATTAGTTCATATAACTGGTACATTTCTCCAGGTCACAGTTTCATATTCCTGGAGAGACAATCTGCATAGCAATTCTCGTTAGTTCTGATTACCTCAATTTCAAAATCGAATAGTTTTATATTATTCACCAATCGTCTTATTTCTTTCTTTACAATCGAGTTTTCTAACTTCGCACTTAACCAATGTTTTGCTTGGGTATTATCAGTTCTGACTTTAAACTTAGTGTAGACTACATATATTTCAAAATGTCTGAGTTAATGATATAATCCTAGCAGTTCTTTTCGGTTTATTTCCCATTTTGCTTCATTTTCTTTAAAACTTCCTGAATGGTATCTACATAAGTATTCATTTTTATCATTGTTATACTTATATTTTAAAACTGATCCATAACTATATTCTAAAGCATCAGTTTCTATAATCCAGATGAATGGTTTCTGTTCGTTTGGAAATTCTAGTTTGGGCAAATTTTTACACACTATTTTAATTTGATTTATGTGTTGTTTATCTTCTTCTGTCCAGTAATATTCTTTGTCTTTCTTTAATTTTTCTTGAAGTGGTTTACAGTGCTTTGCTAGATGTGGTATATATTCTCTTACTTGGTTTACTAATCCTAAAAATGATTGTAATTTCTTTTTAGTGTCTAGTTCTTCTGTTTGTGCTATTTTTTGTACAATATGTGTTTGCATTTTTATACCAGCTTTGTCTATTTGTATTCCTAGGAAGTCAATCTGTTTTTTGCAAATCACAGCTTTGTTTTTACTTATGGCTATACCTGCCTTAATCGCATATTTTATGAAATCATTTAGTAATTCATAATGGTCTTCTTGTGTATGGATAAAAAGTAGTACATCATCTATGTATATTACACAATTTCTTAAGCCTTTAAATTGTTCGTCCATAAAACTTTGGAATCTTCTTGGAGCATTTTTGTATCCAAATGGTAGTACATTCCATTCATAAAATTCGTTCCCCTGGCAACGTATTTTTCTCTCTTGGATTTTTATTTAGATAGTCACAGACTTTTTTCAAGTTTCTTAGGTAATTGTTGACTATCATGGATTGAATGGCTGTTTCCTCTTTTTGAATGGTTTCCAAATAGGTTTGGGTCTGAGGTGGTGTAAACAGGCTGGTCTTGACTTGTATGGAAGGTTTCTGAAATCTTTGGTTTAGATTGGTGTCTTTGAATCTTGGTTTAAAGATTATGTCAGGTTCGGTTATTCCTTGTAATGGTTTTGGTTCTTGGGCATCTGCCTTGGTTTCTAGTTTTGGTAACGTGGTATTAGCTTCTCGAGGTTTTATAAGTGGTTCCATTTCAGTTTTCCATTTCAAGAGGTCCTTGATTTGGATCTGTAACTAGGCTATCTGGGTTTGATGTTCTTCTAACTCCAATCTGATTATCTGCACAAATAAGAAAGGTGTGGCGTCATTGAGACTTTGTGTGCTTCGTGGGATTAATTTTACTGAGAGACTTGGCATGGTGGCCGCAAATCAGTTCGTAGTGTGCATAGTGCTTTTTAGTTTCCCATATATAGTTCAGCTATTTGCAATGTGTATTGCAATTCATCACTTTTTGGAAAGTGACCACCCATCAACAGATTTGATTTGTCTTTACCAGGAGCCGTTTGCTCTGGACTAGTCGTATTATTCTCAACCTTTCAAGGTTTTCGGTAAATACGATTACCATTGTTACTGCTTTCTGCAGTCATGATAGTGTGTGATCTTTGGTGTTTAATTAGTTCATATAACTGGTACATTTCTCCAGGTCACAGTTTCATATTCCTGGAGAGACAATCTGCATAGCAATTCTCGTTAGTTCTGATTACCTCAATTTCAAAATCGAATAGTTTTATATTATTCACCAATCGTCTTATTTCTTTCTTTACAATCGAGTTTTCTAACTTCGCACTTAACCAATGTTTTACTTGGGTATTATCAGTTCTGACTTTAAACTTAGTGTAGACTACATATATTTCAAAATGTCTAAGTGAATGATATAATCCTAACAATTCTTTTCGGTTTATTTCCCATTTTGCTTCATTTTCTTTAAAACTTCCTGAATGGTATCTACATAAGTATTCATTTTTATCATTGTTATACTTATATTTTAAAACTGATCCATAACTATATTCTGAAGCATCCGTTTCTATAATCCAGATGAATGGTTTCAGTTCGTTTGGAAATTCTAGTTTGGGCAAATTTTTACACACTATTTTAATTTGATTTATGTGTTGTTTATCTTCTTCTGTCCAGTAATATTCTTTGTCTTTCTTTAATTTTTCTTGAAGTGGTTTACAGTGCTTTGCTAGATGTGGTATATATTCTCTTACTTGGTTTACTAATCCTAAAAATGATTGTAATTTCTTTTTAGTGTCTAGTTCTTCTGTTTGTGCTATTTTTTGTACAATATGTGTTTGCATTTTTATACCAGCTTTGTCTATTTCTATTCCTAGGAAGTCAATCTGTTTTTTGCAAATCACAGCTTTGTTTTTACTTATGGCTATACCTGCCTTAATCGCATATTTTATGAATTCATTTAGTAACTCATAATGGTCTTCTTGTGTATGGCTAAAAAGTAGTATATCATCTATGTATATTACACAATTTCTTAAGCCTTTAAATTGTTCGTCCATAAAACTTTGGAATCTTCTTGGAGCATTTTTGTATCCAAATGGTAGTACATTCCATTCATAAAACCTGTTTGGCACTGTGAATGCTGTTAATTTTTTACTTTCTTCTTCTAGTTTTAAATGGTAAAATCCGCTTTTGCAGTCAAATTTACTAAAATATTGGTATCCTGATATTTGTTTAAGTTTTAGTATTTTATTTGGAATTTGGTAGTTATAAGTTTTAACTTTTGCATTTAGGTTTCTATAGTCTATAACCATCCTAGTCTTTCCTCTTTTTTGTTCGCTGTGTTTATTGACAATAAATGCTGGGCTATTATGTTTTGAGTTTGACCTTTGCATGTATCCTTCTTTTAGTAATTCATTTATATGTAATTCGAATTCCTTTAGGTCATCTGGTATATATTTTAAAGGTGGTTGTGTTATTATGCTATCTTCTTTTATCAATTCTATTTTTACAATTGTTTGATGCTTATTCCAGTGTTGTAATGGATTCTCTGAGTATAGTTGTTCTAATCTTTCTTCTATATTAGTTAATTCATTTACTTCATAAATGTTTATGGTGATAGTGTTTATCTTTTCTCTTGTTAGTTTTTGGGTTATCGTACTATCTCCTTTTATCCAAGGTGTTTGTTTCTCTCATTGTTTTTAACTATTAATGCATTGATTTTTTCTTTACAAGGTGTAGTTAGTATTAGGTATTTATGTGTAATATTTATGGGTAGATAATTATTTAAGAAGGGTCTGCCTAATATTATATCTTTATAATGTAGTTCGAAGGCGTAAATTCTGTTAATCTGTATTAATTTTTTCCATATTTGTACTTTTACATTTTCAGCTTTGTAATTTATTAGTGCCTTGGCTCCATTAAATCCTCTAACTTCCAAGGGGTTGTCTAATTTTTCTCATTCATTTTCTGGTAAACAATTCTTTTTACATAGGTTTATTTGTGCTCATAATATCTATTATGATATCCTCAAGGTACAACTTTTATTAGTATATATATAAACTTGTTTTTACTGATATTCATTCGGTTTCATTGTCACTTGACTCTTCATCATGATAGTTCCTTCTTCCGAATGCTCTATAGGTTAGATATTCTGCTCTTCTTTCTTTTGCTTCCCAATATTCCACAAACTTCCATTCTGCAACTGCCTTTGCTCGTAAATACACAAAGAAGTGTATTTTATATCCCTTGACTTTCTTCCTAATTATTCTTTTCCCTAGTTTTCCTATAAACCTTGGTACCCATATATAAATTCTGAATAATCGTCCTATTCTATTTCGCACAAAGTTTTTAGTATCTCTATTATATGCTCTTACACTTGTAGTTGAAAACATTTTGTCTCATCTTATGATATTTCTGACATCGATTCGTCTGACTCTATATTTCTAATCTCCCTAATCCATCTGTCATGTGTTTTATGTATTAATCGGTCTATAAATTGTTTGACAATTATCATCTTTTTTAACCCTAGTACCCATCTGTTCCTAGTAGCAATAATTTTTCGTCTATCCTTTGTATTGATTGGAAGTATATATGTTAGTCCTGGTTCTACTTTTATCATTTTATCCTTCCATTCTGTTGATTATATTTGTCCACATTATATCATCGTCATAGTCGTAGTAGTCATTTTCATAATCTGTGTAGTCCTTAGTATAATAGTCTTCATTATCATAGGCTGATAGTATGGCCAACCTTTGTTCTTCTTCTATCATGTTTTTGAGGTTTTTTATGAATCTATTTATTAATATGTATAGTTTCAATGTTTTTGCTAATTTTTCTTTCCTAATTTTCTTTTCCTCTAATGCTCTGTCCAATGCCTTTTTCATATCTTGTTCAAAATTTTTTGTATTTATTTGGCTAATCATCAATGCTTCTTAATATTATTATTCGTCTTCCTAGATGTTCAATTTCTAGTGTATGTTTTTCAATCTTAAAATTTTCATATTTATTTAGCCATTTATTGCCTAATATGATTCATGTTAAAGTATCATTTCTTAGTGCTTGTATCTCGAAGTCTACATCAAACATATAATCGGCTATCATAATCTCCTTACTTACTTTTCCTATGCTTCTTATGATGTTTCTTTGGATGTCTTTGTATTTGTGTTCACTTGGCAACACTATATCGTTGTTGATCATGTCTGGTGTGATGTAGTTTTCTTCAGATCCTGTGTCTATTAATATTTTCTTTATCATATTATCTATGGTTCCTTTGACATGAAATTGTTTTTGGTGACTAGTTTCTTCTGATGTACTGACACTTAGTCTTTGTTTGATGATTTGTAACTCATTTTGTTCGTCTTCTAAATAGTATGATTCTTCATCATTTATTATTGTTATTAATTGCTTGAATGGGTTGTCAATCTGTACTGTGTCATTTGTTCTTCGTTTTGCCGATATTTTATGTTTATTTGTTACCACATACATATTTTTCCCTTTAATAGTCATGACCTTACAACCTTTTTCAAGTTTTATGCCTGATAGTTTCCAGTATAATACTAAGCTTCTGTCTATGTGTTTATCTGTTAGGCTTATCGTATAATTTGGCTTTACGATGAACTTAAGCTTTTGGTAGATTAAGTTCCCTCTGACTTTTGCTATGATGGCTTTCTCCGCTGGGTAGATTATTCTATCATCTGATAGATAAAGTTCTAGTGGAGTGTCTATCCCTTCTTTAAAACATGCTTTTACTAATATTTCTATTCCTCCAAAATATACGTATTTCATAGGGTTTTTTATTTTTAATTGTTTTAATTCCTCTTGGATTCCCTGTCTGCTAATAAGTGGTACTCTAGTTGTTCCTTCAGATAATCCGGCACGTTCTATATCTATGACATGTTCTCGTTGATTGATAATATAGTATTCTTCTTCTTTTTTCTTAAGCATAGTTTTTATAACTGGTATTTTTCTCATTAATGGAAAATCAAATATTTTTTCAGTACTAATGTCTAATTCTTGGTTTTCTATTTGTTTAAATATTTTTTCATCAAAAATGACACGTTGGAGTGTATAGTCTTCTGCTAATTCTTCTTGGTATCTGATATCATGGGGTTTTTCTATTCTATCACTCATTTTCGCTGCTGTCAGTTTCATATATTGTTTCATCTTCAGATATCTCACTAAGTTCATTAATATTAATATAATCTTCGTCTATTATATTTATCAATTTTTGTTTTATTGGTTGCTTGCAATTTTTTGCTATATGTCCTATTTTTCCACAATTGTAACATTTACAACTTGTTGGATTTTTTGCATATTTATTTTTATTTTTTATGTAATATTTCTTTCTTGGATACTTGTGCTTGTATTGTTTATATTTTTTTATAGTAATGCTTAAGTTTTCTATATTTTTTATTGTATTTCTTTGGTTTATAATAATATGTTTTACATCCTAACTGGGGTGTAATATGTTTTTCACAACATTTATAGGGTGATTTTATTATCAATTTTAGTTTTCTAGATTTTACATATTCTTCGCACATTGTTTTGAACCATGTTCTTAAAAATTCTATTCTTGATCCTAGTGTGTCCTCTTTAGGTTTATTTTCTTGGAACACTTTTATTACTTGTCCATAAACTATTGGTGGTAATTTTGAAAAGAACAAATCTAAATATTGAGGTTTTTCTTCTGTTGTTATATTTGCTTGGTAATAATATTTACTAAACAGTTCTACATATTCTTCTAAATAGCACATATCACATATTGTTAAATTTAATATGTTTTGTCTTGCTGTTATTTTTATTTGGTCTTCGTATCTTTTTTCGATATTTGAATATGAGAATTCTGCTTTGATAGATCCTAAATATTTTTCTAGGATGTCTAATGGGTTAGTGGTCATCGTTCCCTTATTATCAGTTTGTGCTCTTAGGGATTCTTTTGAAGAATTGGGTAACTGATCAAACCATAAATATACGTTTCCTACTAGTGAATTTTCTATATATGCAGGTACATTTTTGTTGTCTATTTTGCTTTCTGTTATATGTTTACTCATTTATGCCTTCCATATCTGTAATACCATTAATATATTGTTTGTATTATCTAGATTTAGTATTCCTTGTTTCCATTTTTTTTCTTCAATGTTCGTTTTTAATCTGGATTTCCAAATTCTTTCCCATCTTTCATTTTTACTGTAATCATCATGATGTCTACTTCATATTGCCACATATTTAGTTTAGGCTTTGGCTTATTTTCGTCGTTAAGTCTTTTTATTCTGTCTAGCACTGTTTCTGTGTTCATTTCTTCTTCATCCAGTATTAGGTACATATCGTCCTGGTTTATTTCTAAGAATTTTTGTTCTAAATTTGTTTCAATTATTCGGCATTTTTGTCCAAATACAAAAATTTTCTTAGTATCAATTTCGTATTCTGATTTGTTCATATAAACGACTCTGTCATGACTCTTCCAATAATTAGATCCTGATTGTACATAGCCGTTAGGTATTTTATTTCTCTTTTTACTATTTGGTCTGAAATATACAGTCGCTTTGGTTCATGTTCTACTTTTTGGAGTTCAGGTTTCTTTTGATCCATGTTTCTCAGAATATCAGTCAACTGATTACTTATGTGTTTCTGGTTGTCTAATATTATTTTCAAATCATTCTGTATTTTTTCAAACTCTGGTTTGTCTATGTTTTGTGAAATGTTTTCCTGTCTGAGGAGTGCAAACATTCTCATTCTTATGCATGTGCTTTGTGTCCTATGATCTATCATCTTGCAAGAACTGAAATAACCTTTGTCCTTTATATGAGCTGGTAGGCGCAAGACTCATCTTTACTGTGTTTCCCTCATGACATGACCATCTCACTTTCCCCGATCGGCCTCTGCCTTTGTGGGTACTCGTCTGAGGATTTTCCCTCTTGGGTTACACATTCAGATTCCTCTATTACCAGCCAGTCATATAAGCAAACTCTAGTGAACTTTCAACTTAAGCAATTTGTAGAACATAACACTACTCTACTCATGCATAAAAATCAGTATGTTAACACATGCTCGTAAGGAAAACTCAACACTTTTATTTCATAACTAAAACAAACATACTTACAGATATTTCATCAATTCCTGAAGAGGTTGATGATAGTTTACTACTGCTCGTCTCTGGAACAGACTCCATGAGACTTCTTACAAGACTATATCGTTACAAGTACAAGCTCTGATACCAAATAAACCAGGACGATATGTACCTAATACTGGATGAAGAAGAAATGAACACAGAAACAGTGCTAGACAGAATAAAAAGACTTAACGACAAAAATAAGCCAAAGCCTAAACTAAATATGTGGCAATATGAAGGTTGCCCTAAGACACCAATCTAAACCAAAGATTTCAGAAACCTTCCATACAAGTCAAGACCAGCCTGTTTACACCACCTCAGACCCAAACCTATTTGGAAACCATTCAAAAAGAGAAAACAGCCAGTCAATCCATGATAGTCAGCAATTACCTAAGAAACTTGAAAAAAGTCTGTGACTATCTAAATAAAAATCCAAGAGAGAAAAACACGTTGCCAGGGAAAGGATATATTACTATACCATATCCAGGGATAAATAAAATGATAGCCTATCCAAACACAAATCCAAACCTAGTGAAAATGGTACACAGTTATGGATTACTACATACTGTTTATACCAGCAATGCCAAAGAATTAGAAGAAATTCCAGAATTATGTAAGGCAGCAAAGCGCTATTTAGTAGTGACAAAACACCCCTGATTTTTCTCAGAGTATATGCTGCCCAAGCAGAAATATGTGAAGACAGAATAATCCATGCCATATACGCTATAAAGATAGGACTAACAAAGGAGCTTGTACAACCAGACTATCAGCAACAGGAGGAGATATTGTTACCAGAAATCAAGGACTTCTTTATCATAAAAAGGCCAGAGACCTACAAGTAATTTTTGAAGAATTATTACACCAGTACCAAGAACCTAATGTATGGATGTATGAGGCAAGGAATGGTCAGATCATCTACTCATTATCAATGAAAACTAAAGAAGGAAGCAAAGAAGAAATCCTAAGATGGTTAGAAACATTGATAATGCCAGACAGACCGCCACAGACCAGGGCAGTAAAAGGGCCATTAATGGGAACAAGAAATCTGAAAGAATACTGCCAGTTCATGCAAAAGTATCGCCTAAGAGCACAAACTGATAATAAGGGAACGACGACCACTAACCCATTAGACATCCTAGAAAAATATTTAGGATCTATCAAAGCAGAATTCTCATATTCAAATATCGAAAAAAGATATGAAGACCAAATAAAAATAACAGCAAGACAAAACATATTAAATTTAACAATATGTGATATGTGCTATTTAGAAGAATATGTAGAACTGTTTAGTAAATATTATTACCAAGCAAATATAACAACAGAAAAAAAACCTCGATATTTAGATTTGTTCTTTTCAAAATTACCACCAATAGTTTATGGACAAGTAATAAAAGTGTTCCAAGAAAATAAACCTAAAGAGGACACACTAGGATCAAGAATAGGATTTTTAAGAACATGGTTCAAAACAATGTGCGAAGAATATGTAAAATCTAGAAAAATAAAATTGACAATATAATCACCCTATAAATGTTGTGAAGAACATATTACACCCCAGTTAGGATGTAAAACATATTATTATAAACCAAAGAAATACAATAAAAAATATAGAAAACTTAAGCATTACTATAAAAAATATAAACAATACAAGCACAAGTATCCAAGAAAGAAATATTACATAAAAAATAAAAATAAATATACAAAAAATCCAACAAGTTGTAAATGTTACAATTGTAGAAAAATAGGACATATAGCAAAAAAGTGCAAGCAACCAATAAAACAAAAATTGATAAATATAATAGACGAAGATTATAGCGCGAAATAGAATAGGATGATTATTCAGAATTTATATATGGGTACTAAGGTTTATAGGAAAACTAGGGAAAAGAATAATTAGGAAGAAACTCAATGGATATAAAATACACTTCTTTGTGTATTTACGAGCAAGGGCAGTTGCAGAATGGAAGTTTATGGAATATTGGGAAGCAAAAGAAAGAAGAGTAGAATATCTAACCTATAGAGCATTCAGAAGAAGGAACTATCATGATGAAGAGTCAAGTGACACCGAAACCAAATGAATATCAGTAAAAACAAGTTTATATATATACTAATAAAAGTTGTACCTCAAGGATATCATAATAGATATTATACGGCCTATATAGATACAGGAGCACAAATAAACCTATGTAAAAAGAATTGTTTACCAGAAAATGAATGGGAAAAATTAGACAACCCCTTGGAAGTTAGAGGATTTAATGGAGCCAAGGCACTAATAAATTACAAAGCTGAAAATGTAAAAGTACAAATATGGAAAAAATTAATACAGATTAACAGAATTTACGCCTTCGAACTACATTATAAAGATATAATATTAGGCAGACCCTTCTTAAATAATTATCCACCCATAAATATTACAGATAAATACCTAATACTAACTATACCTTGTAAAGAAAAAATCAATGCATTAATAGTTAAAAACAATGAGAGAAAACAAACACCTTGGATAAAAGGAGATAGTACGATAACCCAAAAACTAACAAGAGAAAAGATAAACACTATCACCATAAACATTTATGAAGTAAATGAATTAACTAATATAGAAGAAAGATTAGAACAACTATACTCAGAGAATCCATTACAACACTGGAATAAGCATCAAAATGACACAGTTAAGATTGACAACCCATTCAAGCAATTAATAACCATAATAAATGATGAAGAATCATACTATTTAGAAGACGGACAAAATGAGTTACAAATCATCAAACAAAGACTATGTGTCAGTACATCAGAAGAAACTAGTCACCAAAAACAATTTCATGTCAAAGGAACCATAGATAATATGATAAAGAAAATATTAATAGACACAGGATCTGAAGAAAACTACATCACACCAGACATGATCAACAACGATATAGTGTTGCCAAGTGAACACAGATACAAAGACATCCAAAGAAACATCATAAGAAGCATAGGAAAAGTAAGTAAGGAGATTATGATAGCCGATTATATGTTTGATGTAGACTTCGAGATACAAGCACTAAGAAATGATACTTTAACATGAATCATATTAGGCAATAAATGGCTAAATAAATATGAAAATTTTAAGATTGAAAAACATACACTAGAAATTGAACATCTAGGAAGACGAATAATAATATTAAGAAGCATTGATGATTAGCCAAATAAATACAAAAAATTTTGAACAAGATATGAAAAAGGCATTGGACAGAGCATTAGAGGAAAAGAAAATTAGGAAAGAAAAATTAGCAAAAACATTGAAACTATACATATTAATAAATAGATTCATAAAAAACCTCAAAAACATGATAGAAGAAGAACAAAGGTTGGCCATACTATCAGCCTATGATAATGAAGACTATTATACTAAGGACTACACAGATTATGAAAATGACTACTACGACTATGACGATGATATAATGTGGACAAATATAATCAACAGAATGGAAGGATAAAATGATAAAAGTAGAACCAGGACTAACATATATACTTCCAATCAATACAAAGGATAGACGAAAAATTATTGCTACTAGGAACAGATGGGTACTAGGGTTAAAAAAGATGATAATTGTCAAACAATTTATAGACCGATTAATACATAAAACACATGACAGATGGATTAGGGAGATTAGAAATATAGAGTCAGACGAATCGATGTCAGAAATATCATAAGATGAGACAAAATGTTTTCAACTACAAGTGTAAGAGCATATAATAGAGATACTAAAAACTTTGTGCGAAATAGAATAGGACGATTATTCAGAATTTATATATGGGTACCAAGGTTTATAGGAAAACTAGGGAAAAGAATAATTAGGAAGAAAGTCAAGGGATATAAAATACACTTCTTTGTGTATTTACGAGCAAAGGCAGTTGCAGAATGGAAGTTTGTGGAATATTGGGAAGCAAAAGAAAGAAGAGCAGAATATCTAACCTATAGAGCATTCGGAAGAAGGAACTATCATGATGAAGAGTCAAGTGACAATGAAACCGAATGAATATCAGTAAAAACAAGTTTATATATATACTAATAAAAGTTGTACCTTGAGGATATCATAATAGATATTATGAGCACAAATAAACCTATGTAAAAAGAATTGTTTACCAGAAAATGAATGAGAAAAATTAGACAACCCCTTGGAAGTTAGAGGATTTAATGGAGCCAAGGCACTAATAAATTACAAAGCTGAAAATGTAAAAGTACAAATATGGAAAAAATTAATACAGATTAACAGAATTTACGCCTTCGAACTACATTATAAAGATATAATATTAGGCAGACCCTTCTTAAATAATTATCTACCCATAAATATTACACATAAATACCTAATACTAACTACACCTTGTAAAGAAAAAATCAATGCATTAATAGTTAAAAACAATGAGAGAAACAAACACCTTGGATAAAAGGAGATAGTACGATAACCCAAAAACTAACAAGAGAAAAGATAAACACTATCACCATAAACATTTATGAAGTAAATGAATTAACTAATATAGAAGAAAGATTAGAACAACTATACTCAGAGAATCCATTACAACACTGGAATAAGCATCAAACAATTGTAAAAATAGAATTGATAAAAGAAGATAGCATAATAACACAACCACCTTTAAAATATATACCAGATGACCTAAAGGAATTCGAATTACATATAAATGAATTACTAAAAGAAGGATACATGCAAAGGTCAAACTCAAAACATAATAGCCCAGCATTTATTGTCAATAAACACAGCGAACAAAAAAGAGGAAAGACTAGGATGGTTATAGACTATAGAAACCTAAATGCAAAAGTTAAAACTTATAACTACCAAATTCCAAATAAAATACTAAAACTTAAACAAATATCAGGATACCAATATTTTAGTAAATTTGACTGCAAAAGCGGATTTTACCATTTAAAACTAGAAGAAGAAAGTAAAAAATTAACAGCATTCACAGTGCCAAACAGGTTTTATGAATGGAATGTACTACCATTTGGATACAAAAATGCTCCAAGAAGATTCCAAAGTTTTATGGACGAACAATTTAAAGGCTTAAGAAATTGTGTAATATACATAGATGATATACTACTTTTTAGCCATACACAAGAAGACCATTATGAGTTACTAAATGAATTCATAAAATATGCGATTAAGGCAGGTATAGCCATAAGTAAAAACAAGACTGTGGCCTGTCGGGCAGCGACGCTGCACGAGAGGCATTCTATCGATCAGTGTTCCATCGTTTACCACGAAACATTGAAGAATGCCTGAAGAATACATACCTTACCCCATGTTATGTCTGTCCTTCATCCAACATTTGCATCAACTTCTCAAAACAAATAACACGTCCTGTCTGTATAAGTGCATTCTTGCACAATCAAACGACCGCTAACGGTGGGACAACATTCAAAACTTAGAATATTCAATCTAGACTAACAGTGTCAGGTCCACAGTCATCGCTTTCTTTACATGCGAAATTTTCCAATCTTACATCACCCCAGTTTTTCATGTGCAGGAATTAGAGAGACAAGACCCGATTTCTAGTGCCTTTACCAGGACCAACAACTAAAACTTGTGTTCTAAATTCTATAAATTAGATGTCGTCCATAACCTAAGAAGTCAAACATGCCCTGAATTTCGAAATAATGCATGTTTCAAAATCTAATTGGACCTTCAAAAGTAGGACATGTGAACAAAGAGAATCGGAACTAAGATTTGTTCATGCCTATTTCATCATAGTTCTATGCAAAATGAAGACCTAAGTCCAAAAAGATGCATGCAAACTTAAAGTCCAGTCTCTACTAGGCTTAAGGTGAGAGACAAGGACCTAGAATTGAAAAATTGGATCTGAAGATTAAACAACTTATTCGGGTCAGAACAGCTTGATTCAAATTTTCATGATTCACTAAGAGTTTAATCTAGGTCTGAAATAAGGTACTGGTAAAGGTCCGAGATGTTCTTATCCAAGACCAATGTTTGAATTCATAATCCAAGGTCTGAAATTTATGATCTGGCAAATCTGATTTTAAATCCAAACCTGGGTGCAGTTGGTCCAAATCTATTTTTCGCTCCACTTTCTTTGAAATCCTTGGCCCAAGACCTACTACACAAAATCCAAATTCCAAATAGATCTAGAGTAGGCCGGCTAGAGAATAGGGTTTTGAGGTCAAACCAGACTATGTGGGTTCATTTTGAGTTAGACATAGCTACATGTAGCCACATAGTGCCAAACCTAGCTAAGGTTTCGGTTAGGGTGATAGATATATGTTGAAGTTTTCCGTGCTCAGTCTTGATTAAGCATAGAAAAATTGGGTTCATGAGGGATGGTCAAGGCCTTAATTCTAGGTTCATGGACCCAGTTAGAGGTCTCTGAGACTTGTATGGGCTTGGTCTTAGAGGATAGCTACTAGATTGACCTATGATTGGATTTTTTAGTCTACATGAGGTATGATTTTGAAAAATCATTGGAAAATAGTCTTGTTTTGGAATTGTTTTTAGAAATTTATTATTTGAAAATGCATCTTCATGGAATTTAAGCTAGGTTTAGATGTTCACATTCTAGGGCTGTTGCCTCAAGGCATGTTAGAGAGCTAACCCGACTTAGTGTATAGGCAGGCTATGCATATGGGTGAGAAGTGGTTCATGTGCAAATTTAAATAATTTGTGTAATTCATGCTTAATTCTTACCAATGAAAGAAAATTTATGTTCTCAATGCATGTTTAAGATCATCAGCTAAAAATTAAAGAAAAGTACATAGAAATTGAAAGAGAGACCAGGATAGAGATGCATACTTGGCCCTGCGCCTACCCTACATGCAAGAAATTACTAAGGTAAAACATGCTTAAATAAAGTAAACTAAGGCAAACTAAAGAAAATGAATCAAACCTATGAGCTAAAGCAGAAAATGAAATAAGCAGGCAAAAAAGAAAAGAAAAACCTAAGCATGCTCCTAAGAAAGAAAAGAATAGTAGTAAACTGCAAATAAGAAAATAAAATAGAAGGAAAGGGAAAATTATCTAAACCTACTAAAGTGCTGACCGAGCCTACTCCCTTCTCCCGTGACCCTACTACGAGCTTAGCTTGGTTCTTGGTTGAGTGCTACTACAGCTCGAACTCAAATCCTCACTATGTCTATAAAAATTTAAATTGTTTTGAGTCTTAGCCTTTTTTATATTTGCTTGGAATTCTGCCGAAGCTAATGTTTAGGTAGGTCTAAAAATGGTGCCAAGGGAAGAGGCACATACCCTTTTCTATAGTGCCTTGGGAGAGAAAAATTTCTCTCCCAAAACATATATGTGGCTCATTTTTATGTAAACTTGAGCCGCAAAACACAAAATCATATATTAAAACGATGATTTGGTGCAGATTTATTCATTGTGTGTATAACTTTAATTAAAATTCAGTTCTATTAAAAGCAATGTGTTCTCAAAGAAGTGATGATCAGTTCATGAAAGATGGTTTTCATTGACATGTTGTGTGGAGAACAAACAATCTATGAACAAGAATGGGAGAAAACACACATCAAACCGTATGTAATAACTGGTATTCAACAGAAACATATTTAACTTCATATGAACATCGATCTAGATTTCGTCTGCACTAGTTTGCTCTGCTCTAAATCCTGCATAGTTCATGTCCTATATAGACTAAAATCTGACATAGAGTCAGAAATTTTATGTGCATCAGATGAATATAATGCACATAAATAATCATATGTGGATGAAGGATCTTATTTGATACTATGATCTAGATCTAGATGTAGATATGAAAAAGATTCTAGAATGCATATCTGGATCATGATCTGAAATAAAAAAGGTGAGATATGAATACAAAATCTAGATAAGGATTTGGATGAGTGATTTGAATTGGTTCATTTTGGGCTCTATTTTAGAAAAACCAGGTTCAGGTGAGTTTTGAAGTGTGCTCAGGCTGGATGTGAGTCTATTGAGTTTAGGTTGGCTTTTATAAAAAACTTATAACTTAGGTTCACGTAACTCCTATGCTAGGTTATAAAGAAATATACCTCTATTAACAAAAGACAAAAATGTCCCATATACAAAACCTGAGCACGACAGGTTGACCACACAAGAAGGTGTACAAGGAAACAAGGAGGTGACCTACAAAAGTTGATTGAAAAATGATGTTGTTTGCCCCTCCAAAAATCAAATTTCTACACTGATGGGTAGTAAAATGACTCATTTGAAGGCAATGTACAAGGCCAAAATGGAGAATTTTAATTTAGGAAATGTTAGTTTGATCGGAAGCTAGACGTACTCTACAAAGGAATATATGATCATAGTGTAGTGAAGAAATTGGGAAATTGGTCCCTGGTTTGACCAAAATTTAACTCTTATTTAAAGACTTAGAGTTTTTCCCCTAGCTTTCTCTCCATTTCTGTCTTCTTCCTCTTTTCCCCTTGGGATCAAGCTTCTCTAGCTTCCACTCTCCGAGGAGCACGAGGGGGATTCTCGGAGAGACATCTTCTTCATCACCTTGGTGCCCCATCCAAGGAAGCTTTAGGATCATCCGAAATAGGAGATTTGTTTTCTAAAATCATTCTTATTATATGTATGCAATCAATAACTCAATTCACTTCTTTTTGTTTCTCCTTTTTTCATTTTTCCATGGTCATATAAGACAACTCTCAATTCTCCTCCTCAAAATCAGAGCTATTATTGAGTGCACGGGAGCATGAGAAGGTGAAATAAGATTTCATTTTAAGATCAAAACATGTTTCTCTTTTGTCTTGAATGTTACATTGTTTTGAGATGTTGTTCATGCATAATAGATTGATTTTTCTTATTTATATATAAATGAATGGTGTGAATGAATGCTTGGATTAGAATTTCTTTGTTATTATGTTGACTTGGTTGGGATTTGTCTAACCCATGAAAACCCTTCGTGAATGTGTACATGTTAAAATGAGAGTTTTCTTACATTGTTCTCCGTTTCACGTTTGTTTAATTTTCTTCCATACCCAAAGGTAGGAAAATGGTTTTTCTTGTAATAGATGAAATAATTATTGTTTTATACTCACATATAAAAATATTTAAAACCATGTTTTCAAAAGAATTTCAAAAACAAGAACACTCTTCAATGAGGCCTTGGAGATTTAGCTTAAGCTCTTGCATGAGTCCAGTTCATGTCTAGCCTACATAGAAAAATCGAAGTCAGAATTTTATTAAGTTATTTCTTGATATCAAGTTTCATAAAGACATATGTGAATATACATGTATACATATACATGCACATAATTATCCCTCTTTGTCATCTCTCTATGTTTTAACATATTTTTTTACAAATTTTCATATACGCGTGCATATGAATAAATATGTGTATTTTATTTTCTCTCTCTAAAATCTCTCTCTAAAAAATCTTCTTATGCCTCTTTGTCTTTCTCTTAGATTTAAGATCTTTCTTTTATAAGCTTTCACAGATGCATATGTGTGACTATATATGTATATATATATATATATATGCACATCTCTCTTTTAACAATAAGACTTTACTAGGAATCATTTCTTTTTTCTTTTCTTTTCCTTTCTTTATTTTTTTTTTAAACACCCCTTCTCTAAGGTCTAAGATTTTAATCTTTGTTTATCGACTTCATTAACACCAAAGCTCAAGTAATGATCCAATATTGGAATCATGTTTGATGGTCTATAATTTCATTACATTTTTAAAAAATTTTCCCACTTCATATGAATATTGCATGTATGTGATGGTAGGATTGCCTTTAGATGAATGTTATGGTAGAAAAAAATGATTTGTTTTTAATCATAGAGGGTCGATGCATTCATACATTTACATTCACTTGTGGAATTCACAAATAATCACAAGCGTCTTTCTAAAAGAATTTAAGCAAGATGAGAAAGAGCTCTAGCTATGTAGTAGTCGAATTAGAGCAAAATCTTAAACCTACTTATGTTCTTAAGAGTACTAAATCAACTTTTGAAATCTTTTAAAAGTTTCCAAATGATATTTGTAATTTTTTTCAATGTAAAATCTCTCAAACCAAAATGGTTTATACACTCAAATGATTCTTCAAAACTTTATCAAAAATTTGAAACATCAAATCTTCAACATTTTCTTCAAACACCATACCAAATTTAGAATGAAAAAGATGTTTAAGCAAAAC
The DNA here is from genome assembly GCA_011799765.1 of Nymphaea thermarum. Lineage (NCBI taxonomy): Eukaryota > Viridiplantae > Streptophyta > Magnoliopsida > Nymphaeales > Nymphaeaceae > Nymphaea > Nymphaea thermarum. Next base: position 55,129 of record JAANDH010000913.1, read on the forward strand.
TAAATTGCATCAAGAATAAGCATACCCCTTGGACTGGTTACCCCTAGCAAAGGTGCCAAAAACAGCCAATCATCGTACTGAAGGCAAGCTCATTTCTTTCTCATTTTAAAAATAAAAATTTTATATTTCTAAAGAGCTCCAAAAAATAAAGTAAATTTTGAGAATGCAAACAACCTCACATGGCATAGTCGCCTAAAAAAATTAGGACACATACATACAAAAAACATAATAAGAACAATTTGGGCTATTTTTATTACTAGTACTAATACTAGTATGAGGAGAAGCTGCAATATTCAGTCAAACCTTCAGATCAATGAAAAAAGGACCACGATATGATCTTTTTATATTTGAGATGCAGCAATAGATAGAAGTAGAATATCTCTTTGGTCATACATTTTCCCAAATCCCAAACCGGTGGAGCAGCGAAGGGCATTGTGTGAGAGAGAGACGATGGGTGAAATGAGAGTCCCAGAGAGAGACAATGCATGTGTTAGAGGGAGGAAGGCATACATAACAGCAGCAGTTCGGCGAAGCCCTAGAAGCAATGTTGCAGAAGGGAAGACTGAAGACATAGACGAATGGTGGTGCTACTATGCAGAGCCCTTAAGCCATAGGGAGTTGCGTTCATCTGAAACCAACATAGGGCACTATCACAATGTGAGAAAGAATCAAGGACAGGCCACTACAATGGTCAATGAGTAAGATGTGAGAGACATACGAGTGGTAAGAGAAGACACAAGGGCTCAACAACCCTCCCTCCACAGTCTCCTCCACTCCCTATCTGTACAGCTAAAGAGTTGTCGACTGGATACCGAATATTATCCCAACACCCCCTTTTCCTTTTTTATTATGACAGATAGGGGTCTAATGGCATTGTTCGCAACTCCAATTTTTTTTTGTTTGTTTTGGTTTTTGGAGAGCTCCAGAAAAAATGAGTCTTGTTTTGAAAATGAAAGAGAAAGGGACTCGCCCGTCGGTACAAGGATCGACCGTTCCTGACGCCCTTACCGGGGATAATCAATCGAATGGCTATATCTATTATTGATGCATTTCATTTTGTTGTAAACATCTTTTTCATTCTATATGCGGTGTAGAAAAATATTGAAAGTTTGATGTTTCAAACTTTTGAAAAGGTTCTTGAAGAATTACTTGAGAATGCGAAATATCTTCGTGAAAAGTAGAATTGGGAAATTTTTATAAATATCATTTGGAAAGCTTGGGAAATCATTTTGAAGTCACTTTAGTGCTCTCTTAAGGCTTTAAGTAGGTTTGAGATTCGCTCTAATTCAGTTACTACTTATTTATAGCTTCATCTCATCTTGCTTAAATTATTTTATAGTGGTGCTTATAGTCATAAGTGATATTAAGCAAGTGTAAATGCATGAATGCATTGATCCTAAATGATTAGGAAAGAATTAACATTCCTACCATATCATTCATCTAAAAACATTCCTACCATAACATTCATCTAAAATTTTTGTTTTCATAACTATCATATATAAGAATGAAAAGTTTTTTAAAATAGATTGAGGTTGTAGACCATCAAGCATGAATCCAATATTGGGTCATTACTTGATTTTTGGTCTTAGTGAAGTCGGTAAATAAAAAAGATCATGAGAGAAAATTGTTAAAAAGAATGGAGAACATGAAATACTCTCATAAAAGAAAGAGAGAGAGAAAGAGAAAAAAAATGTACATGTACGTGTACATACTATCACATATGTACATATATGAAAGTTTATGAAAATGATATTGATTTGAATAAAAAGAGATATTTTAGAGGAAAAGAGAAATATATATATATATATATATATATATATATATATATATATATATATATATATATATATATATATATATATATATATATATATATATATATATATATATATATAAGATTCTAGAAAGAAAAAATAGAACACATTTATATATGTATTCATGTGTATCTAAAAATATATAAAATATAAAAACATAAGGAGAGAAGAACAAAAATCATCATGTGCACATATATGTATATAACATGTATATACATATGCGTCTTCATGAGATTCAAAATCAAGAAATGGCTTAAAATAACCGACTTCAAGTTTGATGTATGCCGCGAGGGAAGCTTAGACTCATGCAAGAGTCTAAGCTAAGTCTCCAAAGGCACATTAGAAAGGGTTCTTACAAAAATATTTTGGAAACCATTATCTCAAACATTTTTATATATGAACATAAGACATATTTATTTCATTTGTTATAAGGGAATATGTTTCTTCCACCGTTGGGTATGGAAGAAAGTCAAAGCACACGATAAGGCGCTCATTAGGGTTCCTAATTGGATGATTAAAAAGAAATTAATGCAAAATAACATGAAAATGCATATTAACATGTACACATTCGTGAAGGTTTTTCCCGGGTTGGGCAAGCCCCAACCTCAAAAATTTAACATAAGAATGAAGAGTCTCAAATCTTATTATCATTCTCGCCGTGCATTCTCATATAAATGGAAAATCAACCAACTATGCAAGGATAATATTTGAAACAAAACAATATTTAAGGAAAAAGAAAAAGCATGATTTAATCATAAAATGAAATGTTATCTCATCTTCTTATACTCTCGGTGCGCTCGAGCATAGCTTTTTTACTCTAAAATAGATATTTGAGTGTTATCTCATATGGTCATGGAAAGATGAAGATGAAAGAAAATACTCTAAAATAGAGATTAAGAGCTATCTCATATGGCCATGGGGAGATTAAGAGGAGAGGAATGTGAGAAGCAAAACAAGACTACATTCAAGAAAAGAGATCGCATGATTAAATCATAAAATGGAATATCACTTCATATTCTCATGCTCCCGGTGCACTTAAGAATAGTCTCTTAACTTTAAAGTAGAGATTTCAGAGTTATCTTGTATTGCCATGGAGAGATGAAGTTGAGAAGAAACAAACGAAAGAATGGAGTGGGATGTTGGTTACATACCTCTAATGAGAATGATTTTGGAGAAAAATGATCCCCCTTTCTTCAATGATCCTAGATTCACCTTGAATAGAGCTCCAAGATGATGATGATGATGCCTTTAAGAAATCTTTGGCGCTCCTTTGAAGAGTTGTAGCTTGATGAAGCTTGCTCTCAAAGTTGGAGAAGAAAAGGAAAAATGAGAAGGAAAGAAGAAGAGGAAAATGGAGGAAGAGAACTAAAAACTCTAAGTCCTCAAGTGAGAATGCACTAGAGTTTCTCCAATGGCTGGTTCATGCTCAAGAGGGAGGATTGTGGGGGTATTTATAGAGAGTTTTGGAGTCAAAACTCAAAATTTTGAATTTTTTTTAATTTAGGAAGAATTTCATGCGAATTTCAAGTATTTTTTAAGAAATTATTTTTTTTAAATAGGCTTTGACTAAGTAGGATTGGCCACTAGCCTTGCAAACACCCATTGAGGTATGGGCAGGGCTATTGCCCACCCAAAAATGCCAAAACTACCCTCCAAATGGTGGTTTTTCATAAAAATGGAGAGCTCGATGCGCTAGGCGCTGTTTGCGCCTGGCACACAGCACAGCGCGCGATGCGCTGCTGCACTGCCAAGCACCTCGCGCATGGCACTCGCTTGCGCAAGCGCTCATGCACGATGGCGTGCTTGTGTGTGCCAACGCGTGCTTCTCCTTTCTTTTTTTTTAAAAAAAAAAGTAAAACAAAATAAAATAAGATAAAATCATATAAAATAAAAAATGCATAATAGATAAATAAATAAATGTGTTTATGTAAAAAGCATAAAACATTTTTTTTATTTAAAATGTGTAAAAGAAAAGTTTTTGTTAAAGTGAGCGCCCGACTCCATTTTGGGCTACTCCGGGCTCATTTTAAATCCAGATTCGGCTCAATTAGCCATCAACGATGCATAAAACAAAAGGAAGGTTTGTGCATGTAAGCGATGCTAATGGCACCAAACTTTGTCGTTTTGAACTCAATTTTGGATTTTGAGTTTGAAATGCTTGATTTGGATCTAAACTTGGGTTTAAAAATTCATTTTACATTGAATAGTTGCAAATTTGTTTTGGGTCTAGGATTAAATCCAAATACAATATTTTTGGAAATTTTGGGGTGATAACAAATGTTCTTCTTTGTTACTAAGTCGGCGCTAGCCGTGCTTAGTGACAAAGATTAACATCCGGCTTTTTCAAATGAAACACTTTTGGAATGATGCTTCAGGCTTAACCCCTTACCTGAATGGGTTGTTTGAGCTTAAGTTGCGGGTTTAATCCCTTACCTACATAGGTTTGCCAAAATTGAATTCAGGTTTAACTTTTCTGAATGGGTTGCCTTGACTTGCATTGCAGGTTTAACCATTTGCCTGTGTAGGTTGCTCTTTTATCCATAATTTCATGTTTTAGCCCTTTCCTGAATGGGTTGCTCCATAACAAGTGGTAATGCCAGGAAAGAACCTTCATCACCTCGAATACCTCTGTTGAGCAAGGAATGAAACCCTATTGCCCTTTCATTGGTCGTGACAAGAAAACTTCTTATCACATCGAGTGCCTTTTGGTGAAATTTTTGTTATCACCAAAGATTGGATTTTGAACTTATTAAAATTCCCCAAACTGGTTGAACTTGCTTTGAAAGGCCCTTGGCCAAACAGCTGAGTTGCATTTGCTCCATAAGATTCTCTTGTCTAGTGACATGGTTGAGCTAGCTTTAGAAAGCTCTGAACCTAGCGGCTGCATTGCGCTTGATCAAATCTTTAGCTTAGTAGCTGAGTTGATTTGATGGGGATATGATCCATTTTTTCTATGGACAATGATGATTTGTGAAAGAAAAACATGAGTTGCAAAGCAATTTAGAAATGCCTCAAATATTCACGATTAAAAAAATGCCCCAGTATTAGTAATTGCCACGATTGATAATGGATAGGATTTGATTCAAAACAGAATGCACGAATGTACTGGGTAGAAGATAGAAGGTTAATATCTGGATTGAAACAAAAATAATAGAAAGTGCTCCAATGAAAAGAAGGTGTGGACAAAATTATATAAAGAAGATTGATACATTTTCAGCTAAAAAGAAAATGAAGGTGCAATGTAATAATATGTATATGGGCTTTAATATGAAAGAATTTTTGTTTTGTCTTTAATGAGAAGAAATTGAGACAAAGCTTATAGGAAAGAAAATAAGAATATGATCATTAGCTGGTGATTCTTATATCGAGATATCAAGTTAATAATATAAGAAAATAGTGAGCATTATGAGTAATTTATCACTTATGAATAATATTAACTTTGAAAGGATTAGACCTCAAGTAGAGTATAATAAATGCATGTTGCTTGATTCATACAGATTCAATAAGTAAAAATCACATGTCCCATGATTAAAAATAGAGTATACTTGAGTAAAGCAAAGATTGATATTCAATTTGGAATGTATAATGACCCATTAAAATCATGAAAGTAATAAAATAGAGAGAAAGATACTATGGGTGTTGACATTAGGAAATTATTTTGTTAAAGATAAATGATGGAAAAGTAATGCATGACCTGAGTCAAGCAAAGTTTGGTAATGAGCCAATAGATGGCTATCATGTTCAAGAATATAAGATCGGGCAAATAAATGAGGGATTGACAATATATAATAAAATGTAGATTTCGATGCAACTAAAAAAAACGATTTGCCAAAGAATAATTGATGACCCAATGAAATTATGGAAGTAGTAAAATGTGAAGAAATGTGCACTATGGGTATTGAAGCTAAAAAATTATTGTGTTCAATATAAATGAGGGAAAAAGAATGCATGACCTAAGTCAAGCAAGGTTGGCAATTTAAACAAAAGGTGGCTATCGCATTCAATAGAAGGTTTAACAAATGAATAAATGAGAGATTGACAAGATATGATAAAATGTAGATATTGAAGTCATTCTAATTAGCAAGAAAAGGCCCCTACCATATTGAAGTCATTCTAAAAATTGGATTTGCTGAATGACAATATTTGAAAGATCAATATCATTAAGATAGTAGGGTTAATGCATGAGCTTATGACATGGTCATGTCGAAGATTATATAGAGATGATTGAAAAAGAAATTGATTTAAACGAGAATGATGGAATGTAAAATTATTAAATTGATCAAAGATTATACGGAAGACACACATGCAATCATCATACAATGATAAACATTCAGCCTTTTCTAAGGTCACCTTTAGAATGCATATATTTGGAAAATGAGCATATGACCTTAATTGAATTTGGTTTGATCATGTATGATTATTCCATATAAGATATGCCAATATACCTTAGCCAAAAGCCTTAGTATGAGCATAGACTCCTTCTTTAGTTAACTAAAGGCAGGGTTTAACAACTTCTTTTTGAACATTCATCAATATACCACAAATTACCACTCATAGTACTAACGAGGGGGCTTTTCCACCCAAGGTGTGATCTAGTTGTAAGGTTTAGTCTTGTCCTATCGCCTAAGATCAAGCCTGACAACATGATGACCGGGACAAATAGGCATTCGAAGTTTTGAAAATATGAGCAAGCATGCAAAATCGGTTGTCTCTAATACAATGTTGCCTAAGATGGTGATTAAAATAAGTAGAAGAGCAAACATTGTTTTCAATCAAACCTTAAATTGAAGAGGGTTGCATTTGATCATAGATCTAAGTGAATATGATTGATCCACCTCAATTAGTCAACTATGCAAGAAAGCAAATACAATCACCAAGAAATGTAATGAAATGCCGATTGGGTCAAGGCCAAATAAGAGAACATGTTTTATCATCGACAATACATGAGATGTTTAAGTTAATGGAAATGCATCAATTATAATCATAGTCAAACGATGCCCTCAGTACGGTGGCCATCTGTTCGCATCCCCAAATTTTTTTTTTGTTGGTTTTTGGAGTGTGAGTTTTGTTTTGAAAATGAGAGAGAAAGTGACTCGCCCGTCAGTACGAAGATTGACCGTTCCCGACACATTTACCAAGAGTAATTAATCCAAGGCTATGTCTATTATTGATGCATTTCATTTTGGCGTAAACAACTTTTTCATTCTATATGCAGTGTTAAAAAATATTGAAAGTTTGATGTTTCAAACTTTTGAAAAGGTTCTTGAAGAATTACTTGAGAATGTGAAATATCTTGGTGAAAACGAGAATTGGAAAATCTTTATAAATATCGTTTGGAAAGCTTGGAAAATCATCTTGAAGTCACTTTAGTACTCTCTTAAGATTTTAAATAGGTTTGAGATTTCGTTCCAATTCTGTTATTATCTAGTTAGAGTTTCATCTTATCTTGCTAAGTTCTTTGGAATGGTGTTTGTGATCATAAGTGATGTTAAGTGAGTGGAATGCATGAACGTATTGATCTTATATGATTAAAGCATTCCTACCACAACATTAATCTAAAAGCATTCATACCATAACATACATCTAAGATTTGTGTTTTTAAAGTTATCATAAATATTTTTACAAAGAAAGAAAAGTTTTTGAAATTGGATTGGGGTTGTAGACCATCAAGCATGATTCCAATATTGGGTCATTACTTGAACTTGGTCTTGATGAAGTCGGCATATAGAAGGATCATGAGAGAAAAATGTTTAAAAACATTGGAAAAGTTGAAATACTTTCATAGAAAGAGAGAGAGAAAGAGAGAGATTTTAGAGGAAAAGAAATAAAAGAATATACATAATATAAATATACATATATATATATATACATATGTGTACATATATGTATATAACATGTATATACATATGTGTCTTCATGATATTATAAGTGAAGAGATAATTTAAAAACAACCGACTTCAAGTTTGATGTAGGCCGGAGAGGAGCTTGGACTCATGCAAAAGCCTAAGCTAAGTCTCCAAAGCCACATTAAAGAGGGTATTTGTTTTCAAAAATCTTTTGTAAAATATGATTTATATTTGAACTTAGAACATAGTCATTTTGTTCGTAAGGGAATATGTTGTCTTCCACCATTGGGTATGGAATAGAACTAAACTACACGATAAGGTATTCATTAAGGTTCCTAATCGGATGATTAAAAATGACGCTATCGAACAAAATGACATGCAAATGCATATTAAAATGTACATATTTCGTGAGTGTTTTTCCCGAGTTGGATAAGTCCCAACCTCAAAAATTAATATAAAGATAAAACGTCCCAAACCACACTTTTATTCTCGCCATACGTTCACATATAAATGGAAAACCAAGCAACTATGCATGAATATTTTGTAGACAATATTCAAGGAAGGAAAAAGAAAGAAAGAGATTCAATTAAGAGGGAGAACATGATTCGACTATGAAAAAAATACTCTCATCTTCTCATGCTCCCGGTGCACTCGAGCATAACCTCTTGACTCTAAAATAAAGATTGAGGGCTCTCTCATATGGCCATAGGGAAATGAAGAAGAGAGAAAAATGAGAGAAGCTAAACAAGACTATATTCAAGCAATGAAATAACCTGACTCAAGCAGGAAAATGAAAGATCATTCATCTTCTCATGCTCCGGGTGCAATTGAGCATAGTCTTTTGTCTCTAAAATGGAGATTGAGGGCTATATCTTTTGGCCATGAGAAAATAAGGAAGAGAGAAAAATTAGAGAAGCTAAACAAAACTATATTCCAGTAATAAAATAACATGACTCAAGCATGAAATGAAAGATCATCTCATCTTCTCATGCTTCTGGTGCACTTGAGCATAGTCTCTTGTCTCTAAAATAGAGATTAAGGGTGCACTTGAGCATAGTCTCTTGTTTCTAAAATAGAGATTGAGGGCTATCTCCTTTAACCATGGGGAGAGGAAGAAGATGGAAAAATATGAGAAAGCAAAAGAACAACACGAATGTATTTATGGAAAGAAAGAATATGATTTAATCACAAAATGAAATATCGTCTCACCTTCTCATGCTTCCGGTGCACTCGAACATAGTTTCTCGACTCTAAAATAAAGGTTGGAAGACTATCTCATACGGCCATTGGGAGATGAAGAAGAGAGGAAATGAGAGAACCAAAACAAGTCTATATTCAATAAAGGAAAGAGCAACAACAACAAGACTATAGTTGATAAAAGGAATAACATGATTTAATCATAAAATAAAAGATTACTTCACATTCTTATGCTCCTAGTGCACTCAATAATAGTTTTTTAACTCCAAAATGGACATTTTAAAGCAATCTTATATGGTCATGGAGAGATGAAAAAGGGAAGAAACAAAGGAAAGAAAAGCGATGGATGATGACTACATACCTCTAATGAGAATAACTTTGAAAAAATTGAACACCTTAGCTTGAGGATCCCCTTGAGTGAAGCTCCAAGAGGATGTCTCCAAGAGGGTTGTAGCTTGATGAAGCTTGCTTCAAGTTGGAGAAGAAGAGAGAAATGGAAAGAGGAAGAAGAAGAGAGAAATGGAAAGAGGAATAGAGCTAAGGGAAAAACTCTAAGTCTTCAAGGGAGAATGCACTAGAGTTTCTCCAGGGCTAGCCCATGCCCAAGAGTGGGGACTGTGGGGGGTATTTATAAAAAATTTTGGAGCCAAAACTCAAAATTTGAATTTTTTTGAATTTCATCACATTTTCATCTGAATTTCACATAATTTTGAATTATTTTCATTTTTTTAAAAAGAAAATAAGTTTTAACTAAGTGGGATTGGCCCTTAGCCCTGTAAACACCCCTTTGGGATGTGGCAGGGCTATTGTCCACTCAAACAGACCAAAACCACCCCACAAAGCACCAGGCGCAACAGCGCCCGGTGCCTTGGTGAGACGTGTGCGGCAGCGCATGATGCACTGCAGCGCGCAGTGACGATCACGTAATGTGATCGCGTTACACGATCGTTACCGCGTTCATGCATGAGGTCACGCGTGCATGTGAGCGACGTTCGCGGCGCGTGACGCGCGATGGTTTTTTTTTAGGCATATAAATCTGGTTTTATTTACAAAAAGGGAGGTCGACTTTGTTTTGAGCTTCAAAAATATATTTTGGTACGAGGGCGCAACATAAAATAAGGGAGAGGTCTGTGCATGCCCGTGCGGCGCTTATAGCACCCGACTCTGTCACTTGATTTTGGATTTTGAGTTTCAAATGCTCGATTCATATCTAAATTCGAATCTTGCGTCTAAATTTGAGTTTTGTGCTTTGGTAAAATAACATAGTCTTTTGGAAAAAATTGATGATTACAAGGTGTTGACAAACTATGAAAGTTTTTAGAATAGAAGCAACATACTTAGTTGAAAGTCATGCTTTAAGAACAGTTTTAAATTGTGCATATTTTAGTGCAAAGATGATTACACTTTGACTTGCATGGAAATAGATGGTTTGCCATATTATTTATGTGTATGGTAAGGGAGCTTTGCGTTCCTTGACCCATTAATCATTGGTATAACACTTGTCACTCCCAGAGATGAAAATGGGGTATATGCCATCAAAGATGGAGAGAGAAGCATTAAGGTAGTGTTTGATAGGCTGAAATTTTACTGTAGCACACGAAATTTAATTCAAAGTTTCAAAATTTTTCCAGTTTCATCAAACATGGAATTTTTTTTTACCATTGGGGAGGAAGAAGGGACGGGGAGGAAGAAGGGAAAGATGGAGGAGGAAGAAAGTAGGGAGGAGGAAGAAGGGAAGGAGGAGGAAGAAAGAGGGAATGAGAGAGGAGGAAGAAGGGAGGCAGAGAAAGAAGGGAATGAGGAAGAAGGAAGGAGGAGGAAGAAGGGAAGGAGGGAGGAGGAAGAAGGGGGCGAGGGAGGAAGAAGGGACGCAGAGGAAGGAGGGAGGAGGAAGAAAGAGGGAAGGAAGGAGGAGGAAGAAGGGAGGCGGAGAAAGAAGGGAAGGAGGAAGAAGCGAAGGAGGGAGGAGGAAAAAGGGAAAAAGGGGGGAGGAAGAAGGGGGCGAGGGAGGAAGAAGGGACGTGGAGAAAAAAGGGCAGGAGGAAGACACGAGGGAGGAGGAAGATGGGAAGGAGTGAGGAAGAAGGGAGGTAGAGGAAAAAGGGAAAGAGGGAAGAGGAAATTTGTTTTCAGAAATTTAATTTCAAGTTAACAAACGATGAAATTTGCTTCCAGAAAAATAATTCCAAGTTAACAAACACAACCTGATTTTAGAAATATGGAAATTTATTTTCCATCCACCAATTTCGAAAATAAATTTCTGGAAACTTATTTTCGGAAACATATTTCCAACCTATCAAACACTACATAAAAGAACACAATGTTGGGAAGCCATGAAACTTACTAGAGTGCAGGTTGAGAATTATGCACTGTCAGTTACCAATCTAAGATTTATAACCTTTTCACTTCCAGAGGGAGAGGGATGTAACACTAGAGATGGAGGGGGTGTCCAGGGTCACTACCAGAGCATAAGGTTCTATGGTATGACAACACCGCTGAAGTAGAGGGTCACTACTAGAGCACAAGGTAGGAGACTATGGCATCACCACTTACTAATCTTTAGTATGACCTACAGTGGTCTCCACAAACTCAATAGAAGGGAAGAGGGAGAGAGGAGGGGATAATTAGTTGCAGGAAGAAATCATTCTGCACATACTTGTTTCATGATAAACCAATAATGTTGCAGAACATGTACTCTTTTTATACGAGGGGTTCTCAAGTTTTGCTCACTCCATGTGTTATGTGTCAAACGTTTGTGTGAAGTTTGGTTAAATGGAATGGGTGTTTTTAGATTCATGGTGTTCTACACCAATCAAACGAGCCCTACAAATCATGATGGCAACCAGCTGGAGGGGGAAGGAGTAAAATCATCTATCACTAGTTTGACACTGGAATTGTATTTCAAATTTCATAAGTAGGGGTTGCACGTGTGGAGCGCTCATAAACAGGTTCTTCAAATCTATGCATCCCTATATGAGAGCATTTGACAATAGAGACAAAATCAGAGGAGGTTTATGGAACAATACTACTAATGTCTAAGAATCCTTCTATTTTGGGGCAGATTTCATGAGATATTGACAAAGTATCTCTGATGCCAAACTACCTCACTAAAACTCACATCAAGGGACATGACGTGGCAGGAATGAAGGGCGAATCAATTTATCGTAAGTTTGACCCTTAGGGCCTGTTTAGTTGGAGGGAAAAGGAAAGAAAGGGAGGGATTGAACAATCCCTCATTTGTTTGGTTGGCTAATTAGAATGGAGGGAGAGGGGCAAAGTGTGTTTAGTTGGGGGGAAGAGAAAGAAAATGGAGGGAAAGAAAAGGATTGTGTAGTGTAAATGCAATCTCTCTCAAATCGAACGGATTGAGAAGGAAAAGAAAGGGAGAGGAGCAAAAATGTTGACTGCCCACAATACCCATTCCTTCAAATTCTTAATTTTTTAAACATTTCTTTTGTATTCAAACAAACATTTTAATCACCTCTTTCCTTTTCATCCTATTCTATTCCTTTCTCTTTCATTTCTCTTTTCATCCATTTCCTTTTCCTCTAACCAAACAGAGCGTTAATCACGCATGGTGTAGGAGGGTAAACTTGTCCTTAACAATTGAAAAACCTAACTATCCGCATGACCGCATCCGTAGATTCGAGCGGTCGGCCAGGGGCATCAGAATCGTCCTTCAAATTTCGCGCGCCAAGCGGCATGCATCATCGTCCTTCGAGTCTCGCCGTCAAACGAGCGAAGGAGGTCAGGATGGGGTCGTGGTCGGCAGTGAGACGTCCGAGCATTGGTTTAAGGTCAAGCATTTAAACTCCTTCCATGAATCATATACAGAAACTGTAACAACTATTGCGAGGAGGTAAGTACAAGGTTATGGCGTGCCATGGATCGAAGGTTCTGCAGAGTGGACTCCGGAGAGAAGCTGGTTCCGACGACGACGTTCATCGAAGAACGACAACACGAGGCGGCAAGAAGGGTAAGCATGGGAAAGGGGAGCGCAGAGAAAGGGACCAACAAGATCGACGGGCTTCATCGGGAGGAACCTCGAGGCAGAACCTATCTTTTCGCAACCCTGAAGCACAATCCCAAGAAATCACCGATCTCAGGTCGTTCTTATTGTTACATGGTGCTTTTCTTTTACTTTCTTTCTTTTTTGTACCAGCCTTCCTTCTTTCTGCTGCAAATCCTCTGTCGCCATTCTATTGCATCCAGTTTCCGTGTACAGGGGGCCGCACAATGGTCGTGCGTCGAGTTGTACTACTTCTAAGCTGTTTGGGTTTCCGAACTGTCCTTTGGTTTTACCCTAAGTGGGGGCAGGGAAACCATTTTTTGATTAGGAGAAAGTGCTTTTGGGGTTCCGAATAAGAAGTCACTTGTCGATAAAGGAAGGGGAAGATGAGAGATTTAATGGACGAAAAGTGAATGTAACTTAATTGCTTGATGTGTTACATTCTTCACTGAGAGGTGCCTATTATGAGACTCTGAGCCCTGAGGATACCAAAGGTGTCTCTGGTTCTCTAATTTTTAACTCTCTTGATTTCGTGAGCACTACGCTTTATGATGCGTCCTTTTGGTTGAATCCATGCTGCAATGTATTTGATACAATATAGTGGACTTCTTAATATATTGAAGCACGATTGCAAGAATACACGGGTAGTTTTGAGTTTGCTGGCCCCTTGGATTTGTAGTATACTACTCCTTCAACCACTTTCACAAATCTCATTTTCGAGAAAATCTAGTGAAATCTTAAAAATCCTTTTTCCCCTCGCGAACATATTAGCGTTCACATTATGTGCAAAATGAAAGAAATAAAAAGTAAAAGTATAATGCATGAATGTGCACGTATGATTATGTACCTACTGAGTTACACAAACATGTATATATGCACGAAGGTTCTCAAACCCAATAACTTTTCAACTTCATAAACAATTTAAGTAATTTTATTCTTTTAGAATAATTAGCTTATTCTTCAATGCACGGAAGCTCTACTCAAGAGCATCTATCCTCTCAAATTTTACTCCCTTCCATAGTGACTTAGTCATGGGCAGAGCATTTGTGAGAACCCTTAGATGAATCTCTTGTAGGGTGTGGTTCATAGCCTTCTCAGATCTCAGATCTGAGGCTGATCTAGTATCCCTTTTATGTGGGGCTGACTATGTAAAGTGTAAACAAACACCGGATTTTACTGCTGTGAGAAAAAAAAGATTAGAGATCCTCATTTTATAGCCAAAACATCAAATCTGACATCGGATGGGAGGAGGGTTTGATCTTAACTCCATGGATCTGAAATTGTCAATGATCTCAAATCACCTCGCATCTCAGATCCGGTGCTATCAAATGCCCCTGTAATGTCGTACAAGACCTAAGAGGCTGTTACCTTGGTAGGTGTAGTAGGTGTCTTTGATCATTGAACTACTTCTACCTAGACTAGAGCGACTGCCACACCTTGGCCAGAGATAATATGCCCCAAAAAGCTGATTTCTTCAAGCTAGACCTCACACTTGGTGAACTTGGCATACTATTTGTGTTACCTGAAAGATCTTAGCACTATCTGCAGATGTCTTGCATGCACTAAATGATTAGGTGAGTAAATCAGCTTGTCATAAAAAAACACAATTACAAACTGATCTAATAGTCCTTCACAGCTGGTGCATTGAATAAAATTGCTTAGTTGTTTATGAAGTTGAAAGGTTATTGGATTTGACAACCTCCGGGACTAGTTGAGCATATGGTTCATGTACAACTTTATTTATTTTTTTATGGTGTTTTACTTATGTCTACGTGCATATATACATGTTCATGTAACTTGTAGGTATATAACCATATGTGCACTGCCGGATGCCAGATGTTGTCAGATGGCTTGAAATTTGTCATTAAAATAAAAAGTCATTACTCTGGCATTTTATGACGATGGTTTATTGTTGCGGTAGTGATGTTTTATACGTAGTCCTTTTAGTAATGAATTAAAATTTAGCCATTCAACATTTGACAACAGACTTTTCTTTTATATATATATATATTATATTTGACAACAGACTGTTCTTTTATATATGTATATATATTATATATATATTATACATATATATATATATATATTATATATATATGTATGTATATAGACAGACAAATACAAACAAGATGAGACTGGATTTTCAATTCCATTTTCTTCCTTAGGATTGGTGGAGAGGATGGCTTCATAAAGGTACAATGAAAAAGAAGAAGAGAAAAAAGTATGGCAGAGAGAGAGAGAGAGAGAAACAAGGGTGGGAAAAACCAGTCCAAAATGGGACTATTTGACCGCATTCCCCATATATGCAAAATGATTTTAAGTCATTTGTTCCATTACTTTTGGCACCGTAAATATTGTGTTTCTATACCTCATTGTTGATTTTCTTTTAGTCAACTGACTTAGGCTAATTAACCTCAACAAGTTTTGATTAGTGCTTTTTTAGAGCCTTAACCAATCTGTTTCTGTTTCCAATTTTGGCAACTCAGACCACCGAAGACCTTCCAGTGACTGCCAGTAACTTTTTTGCAAGATTCTTTCTTCTGATTTTTTGTTAATTGTTTCACTCATAGGCTGAATATACTCACATAAGGGTTTCCTTACAGAGAAAAACCCTTTTTTTGAGATTTCGTCTTGCTTTTCACAATTTTTTGGGTGAGGGTATTGTTTTTCCATTTTTAGCTGTTTAAAATATAAAAACCTTTGTTTCTTTTCTTTCTATTGTTGTTTATCATTTACATATGAACTTCTACTATGTTGTTTTGCTAAAATCTCATGCATGACATTGACGGCAGATATCTGTTCTCTATCCCTCTACTCATATGTTTTGAAATTGCTGTTTCTTACCTTCCATACCTGCACCTATGTGACATAGATAGATTTGAGCATCCATCATGTGATGAACATAATGTATGGGGTTCCTGCTTGTATTGAATGAGGACCATCTCTCTCTCTCTCTCTGTGTGTGTGTGTGTGTCTGTGTGTGTGTGTGTGATCACCATGACTTCCTCTGTTGAAGGCATTTATATTTTTCTCCTGATTTTCAAATGTTTGAAGTTTCCACGTTTCTGCCATGACATTGTTGGTAAAAATATTAGAGGTTTAGGTTTTAACTGCATGCTGTGCTGTTTCTTATTTAAAATTTGAAGCAGTTTCATTTGTGCAATTTCTTGATAAGATATAGTTTGTTAGGAATTGTGATTCAGAATTTAATGTCTGGTATTTCCAATAGATAAATTTTAAAATCTAGTATACTTTCCCAGATCTTGAAATACCAGTGGGAATTGTACTTCTTTAGAACTTTAGAAATTATAATTTTCAGAACTCAAGGGGCAAAACAGATGAAAGTAAGTTTCCAGTTACACACCCAAAAGGTTGCTTCCTGGCCATTATATGTAGATGTAGAATTTTAAAAATTTGTTCTGGAAAATGGCTTTTTCTGCATCATGTGTTAGGGACATTAATCCTAGAATTGTTTAGAGTCTCTAGACAACTAAAGAATCAAAAGTTGCTTCAATATCCTTTTTATGTATACTGAGTTGGCATCACATTCATACTGGCCTGTTCTTCATCTAAGAAAAGAGATGAAACATTTTCAGCTTTGCTGCAATTATGCAGTTTGAGCCTTTGAGGTTGAACAGTTTTTTTTGCTTTCAAAATTTGATGCAGAAAGAAGGTTGATTCTGATACAGTAAAGTATTTCTCTGAGATTGGTTCTCTTCTTGAAGGGAGTGAAATGGACTTTGAGCAAATAAGTGTCATCTGTAGTAATGCCCTAGAAGAAACAAGGGGTAAGGAATTGCAGCTTGCCTCTGATAAGATTCTTAGCCGAGTAGTTGAAAGGCTGCTTGAAAATAGTAGCCTAGGTGAACTATGTGGTTTTCTTCGAAGCTGTGCCCCACATTTCCCAGACATTGCAGTGGACCAGGCAGGTTCACATGTTGCCGAGACTGCTCTGAAATCTTTGTCTAATTTTCTTCATGATGAAGATTGTTATTCTGCTGTTGAGCACACATTAGCTAAGGTCTGCCAGGTGTGTAATCTTCACCAGCTATGCTGTACATGACATTGATCTAGTTGCCAAAGAAATCTTGTCTTCATAATTGTGACATGTTTGTTTTGTTGGTTCCTTCAGGAGGTTGCTGCAGTTTCTGGGCACATAATGCTTAGCAGCTATGGCTCGCATGTCTTTAGAAGTCTTCTTTGTCTGTGTAAAGGAACAAATTTGAATGATTCAGAAAAAATTCACGTGTTAAAGCACACCTCTAGTCTAGCAGAACGCTTGAGTGTTAAGTCAGTTCGGTTGGCAGGAAACTATCCCACTCAAGATCGTCAGGGATTTCCTGAATTGTTCAAATGTTTAATAGGGGGGATCTTGGAATATGCAAGAGATAATATTGCAGACCTGCAAGTTAGTAGTTACAGTAGTCTCGTGCTCCAGGTATGATTTTCTGGTGCTGGTTAAATTCATTTCATTTGCAATAACATATTATGCACATGTACTCCAACCTGTGCATAGGGTCGTGTACCACATAAAGTCCAAATGAAATGCACATTCCTACCAGTAATTTCCCCTTTTTCTGGGATAAAAGGGACACAACATACTAATGCTGCCTTTTTTAGCTTGCTTTAATATAGTAAACAACCTTGCTTTTCCCTGTGTCAATAACTGTGTTCAACAAAACGGTTACTTTGCTGCAGACACAAGTCAGCATTCAGGCTATTTAAACTGAGTTGATCCATGGACATGGCAGGTGGTCATTTGGATCTAACACAAGAATGAAAAGGAGGCTAAAATTGCACTCTTTCAATGCCTGCTCTCCTCCATGTGTGTGTTCATGTTATTGTCAAAGAGAAGATGAGAAGAAGAGGTATGAGAGTTGGAAACAAGATGGATGAACCTTCTTCCTGAGGTCATTCAGTATAAAAAAAAGGAATTAAGACTAGATCCAGTCAGAATTGACCAAAGCCATAGTTGGATGAAGTAAGTAAAAGGGCGCATTCTGGACTTGGTTAAAATAGCAGTATCAGGGCCCTTTACAAGACTACCCATTTCCTAGAATGTCAAAGTGGGCATATTCACTTTTTAAATGAGTTCATGTGACATAGGTATCAGAAAATAAATTAGCTAACAAGGGTGAGCCATTCTCTCAATGAAAACCAAAATAATTCACTTTCTTATATTAGATTATTGTTATATTTTCTTCCGTATTTATCCCTGTGACTGGTGCTATGTCATTTTAAGATCTATATCATGGTTTTTCATTGCATATTCTCTTGAAGACCATGTTGAAGTTACTAGCAGGAGATGATCAAGAGCTTTTCAATGTAATCCCTATTCTCCTTGGATGCAATCATTCTAGTGCTGCTAAAGATGAGGAATACCTGGAAACTGCAAAAGTCCATGAAATCTTGGTTTTACTTAAAGATACTGCCTTCAGCCATTTAATGGAGGTAATTTCCATCCTTTAAATTGTATAATTGCCTATGTCATATGGGTGCGGGTGCCGGTGCGGGATGTGGCAAGTTCAAAAAAAAATTGGGTGCCGGTGCGGCGAGCGTATATATATATATATATATATATATATATATATATATATATTATGTATGTATATATATAGACATATATATGTTATTTGTTATATAATTAATTTTATTTGTCTATATTTTTAAACTTTTTTTTATCAAGGTTACCTTAATCTCATGCAAAATCAAAGTTATATTAAATAAAATAAGGGAGGAGAAAGAAAAGAGGGAAAAAAGAAGAGATAGGAGAAGGAAAAAAATGAAAAAAAAAACAAGATAAAAGAACAATGGGTGCGGTCAGCAGCACCCAATTCGGTTTGACCGAGTCGGGTGCCGTGTTGGGCCGCATCTGCACCTGCATCGGTGTGGGTGCACCCGTATGACTTAGATAATAGCTTATCATATAGAACCATGAGGTATGAAAGCATGCTTTCTGCTCATTTACTTATCAAACGCATGCTGCCTTCAGCCATTAATACAGATACTTTTCCATTTCTTTGTGTAATTTTTTTTTTGTACAATTTGAGATGCAGCTGTTATAGATACATGCTATGTTGACAGATACATTTCTTCTTTATTTTCTTTTAAGACATCTCCATTGCAATCGTGCTGTCGTTCTGTCATTCTGCTTTTTCTTCCTTTTTGAAAACTGTGATGAACTAAAAGAACTTAACATTTATCAGTGATATGCAGTCTTAATATGCTGTCTAGGTTTTGGCAGATTGAGATATATGGCAATTAAAAGTTATTTGGCATGTAAGCATATTATTGACAGTTAAGTTTGCATTGTTGCAGGTTATCCTTGAAGTGGCGCCTGACACTTTATACAATGAAATTTTTCTCAGAGTTTTCAGAGGCTCCTTATTCGAAATATCCTCCCATAACTGTAGCAATTTTGTCAGTCAGGCATTATTGTCTTCTGTAGGACATGAAGATCAAGTATGTGTTAATAATCTGTTCCTAAGCTGATATTTACGTCTGGTTTCATTGTGCGTGCAGGTTTTTTCTGAATTTCAAGATTAAGTAATTTTATCTGAACATTTTGTTTGATGTTTAAATATTAGGCACTCCTGTGTCTCTCAAGTTTATTTTGCACATGATCTACTTCTCACATTTGAACAACTTGGGTAAATATTAGGCACTCCTGAATCTCACATGGTACACTATGTTATTCCTCATTTATAGCCTATGTTGTCCAACTTGGGTAGATGTATTTTATAGGATTCACATGGTACACTATGTTATTCCTCATTTATAGCCTATGTTGTCAAAGCCACCCCTAGGTGCACCTGGGAAAAAAAGGCGACTGATTTTTTTTTTTTTGGTTTTTTGGTTATGTTAACTGTTACATAAAAAATTATGTACTTAGTGACTGAACTGTAAGCTTCTATTCCAAGTAAAACTTGAAAATCTGTTCTGTTCTGTTCTAATTGAATGATTACACTTTATAGGTAAAGCCAAAAAGTAAAACATGAAAACCTGTTCTTCTGTCCTTGTTTACATGACAGACTAACAGTACATTTCCAGGTTGTTTACATACTGGAAAACTGTGCTGTTCTGTTCTAGCTGATGCCTTAGTTGAATACACAAAAGAAGACGTCCTTCTTGTCTACGTACTGGACACAATGCTTGCATTTCTTATAGGATCTTATAGACTGTCATTTGAATCATTTCAAACAAAAATCGTATCAAATCAAGTACATATAATATACATTACAAGTTTACAACAGATTGTACATATATGATATAACATATAATATACATCAGTGTTACAAAAATGCAAAAAAAAAAAAAACGCTATAAAGAAAATTGCCGTTTAAAACTTAAAAAAACGCGTTAAAAATGGGAATTTAATGCTTTTTTTTTCCTTGTTTTCCTTTTTTATGTTTTTTAATGCCAAAAAGTTCCTCGTTTTTAGTTTTTTAATTTTTTAAAAATTTACCGTATTTTTCTCTTTTTTTCAAGTTCGTCGTATTATACCCAAGAAAAAGCTTGCCGTTTAAAACTCTGAAATGTTATTTGTGACTATGAATTATACATTGTAACAAATTGTAGAAATCAGTACATATAATATACATTGTAACAGATTCAACTGCAGGTGGAACCACTTTAAAAATTGCTTCAGCTTGTACTAAACTACATATATAACACATTAATATACAACATGCAAACATACATTATCTCAGATTATACATATTTTATACATTATTAAAGATTGTACATAGTATATATTAAAATCACAATTATATACCTTCCCATGGACTAGGCATGCTGGTGCCTAGTCCAGCCTAGGTGCTAGCACCATACCCATCGCCTAAGTGATGGACTTAGGCTATGGGTGTGGACTGGCGCCTAGTCCACGGTAGGCGACAACTTAACAACATAGCTTATAGTCAATTGGAAAGTGTTTGTATAACTCCTTCCTTTTTCCCTTAAGGGCATGTCAGTGGAAATTGATTCAAAAGAACCTGATTCATCACACTAGATCTCAAGAAATGAGCTGAACCCCAAATGCTTCGGAAACGAGAATCAAATGCGCTAAGGCATGCATCACAAAGCTCAGCCAATGCACTTAAGCACTCAAAAACAAAACTAAAGTTCATTGTTTAATAAAAAGCTAAACAAAAATCGTAGTTTGCACTAGGAACTAAATCCCTTTACATAGTCCAAGACAAGGAAGGGGGCTAGCTGTTGGCTAGTTTGTTATGGTTATAGCTGTTGGGAGCTAGCCAAAGACTATCTTGAAACAATTGAAAAAGACAAAAGACAAAGAAAATGGAAAATAATATATATGTAAATATTAATCTATATATGTTATTATATATATGTGTGTATGCATATTATTATGTATTTTAAGTTATAGTCACAGAAAATGCATTTTTTTTGGAAAAAAATGCGAAAAACGATAAATTAACTAGCTATTTAAAACTTAAAAAAAGCATTTTGTTGAAAAAAATGTTAAAAACGAAAAAAGCACATTTTTAATGCGTTTTAAATGCGTTCTTTTTCAGTTTTTCTTTTTCAGTTTTTTTGATGTCAAACTGTTTTTCTTTCATTTTCTATTTTTTATTTATTGCAAATCTACTTACCTTTTTATGTTTGTGTTATTATTTTCTTATTTTATTTTTTTCTCATTTTTAGTTTTTAAATTTTTTTAAAAATTTACTGTATTTTTCCTGTATTTTTCTTTACCCGAGAAAACCTTGCCGTTTAAAACTCCGAGACGTTATTTGTGACTATGATTTTAACAACCCTTCTTGAACTAATGATATTACAATTGCAAGTTTAAGAACACATAATCTAGGAGTCAAAATTGGCTTGATGAAGAATCTACAAATTGAAGTTCAGAAGATAAAGTAGGTCCATGGCTACTCTTTGACATAGTATTAGTCTATTTCATTGTGCTTTATTTGCTCATGAAAGGTATGATTACTGGCATTATAGACGAAACCAATAAAAAGCATATCGTAAGTTATATCTGGCCAGCCAATAGATATTTTGTATTGCACAATATCATAATATATCATAACAATACCATAAAGTTATTTTTTAATTCGCAAAAAAGAAAAAATAGAAAAAAATAATATGTTCTTTAAAAGAACATGTTATACATAATGATATGCTTATTATAGCTACGAAGTTATGATTCATTATTCATGAACATTTGTAATCATAATTCATAACACCATACAATATGATTCTAGGCTTCGAACACATCAAGAAACATAAGTAACATGATCTATATCACAGACATAGATTCATAAGGAAGTCATAAGGTCCATTAGTCATATAACACATCAAACAAACAAGTTTTAATTGTTATGCATTACATTACAAAATGAACATGAATGAAATGATGAAACTTTTCATGTAAATACAAATAACAATTGAAAGCACTCTTGACTCTCATTCATAATCTTTGTCATCTTAATTTTCTTCTTAATTTTCATCTTCATTTTCATTTTCATCTTTATCTTCATGAAGTTGAGCATCCTCACCAACATATCCAACAAGCTATCCTTCATTAGCAATTTCTGTTCTTGTAGTTTCAATGTTGAAGCATTGAAAATCATCTTCTTCAAATGATTTGGTTGGTTCTTCCTCAATCCATGATTCCAACACATCAAAGTTGTCCAAGCTAATAGAATCATCACACTGTATTAAATATTAGAAAGTCTGTTCATGTATATATTATAAAGCAAATGGGTGCTACAATACTTAATTACTTATGAAACAACTTTATAGTTTATATAGGTTGCATTATCTTTGTTTCAACTCATGTTATATCAAACAAACACAAGGTTATTCAACCTTTTATGTTTGAGTCTGTTCGTCTTCTTGCCATGGATATTAAAAAACACTCCAATTACTTTCGCATCCACCAACATTGCATATTTGGCTGAGGACTTTAATTGCAAAAGTTCTTAGATTTGGACAATCAGTCAAACCTATGCCTCCACAAATCTAAACAACAAATAAAAAGAATCCCATGTAAAACAACAAATGGATAAGAAATGCAAAGTAAATTAATCATTTTTGTATAATTACCTGGATGCATGGTTGGCCTGGCTTGAATGGCTATGCTTATTCCCATGTCTCCTATACAGTTACCGTATAAATCGAACTCATTGTGCACAACATTTTGTGCTCTAGAATCTGTTACTAACGCTTCAGTACAATTTAGCAAACCATGCTTGAATTTTATGTCCTTTTTAAATGGAGGAGAAAATGCGGACTTGGTGTAATTATCCTTGTTCTGAATATGTTTTAGCCAAAATGATGGATAATGTTGAGAATGAGGCAACTGGAATCTTCCTATTATTTGTGTAATAATGCCTCGTTGTGCAGCCAGTGCTGCCCTGAAATGAGTGGTGGAAGAATCAGACACAAAGTAACTGTGTAAAATATTTAATCTGGGGCTTCTTGAAGATATCTTCTTTCTATACCATCCAACAAACTGGCATTGAATTGTTTTTCTTACTAAAGGCCCTGGCATTGAATTGTTCTTCTTACTAAAGGCCCTGATTATTATGTTTCTCCTTTTCAATTTTAAAGGACATGTGACTACATTTTACTTATTCGAAGGCGTGGGAAAATCTGCAAGAAAGGACTTATATATCCCATCAATTTCCACAGGCCAACTACCTTGTGTCAAGCATGTTTAAAGTATCTGAAGCCTGTTCTTGGTGATATTGATAACTTCCAAAAACTTTTCATAGATTTGTTTTTTCTTGCCAAATTTCTCTTTTAAACATTTGGTAACCTTTACAATTCACTAGGATGCTTTTGTGAGGAAGTGTATCCTTGATTTCTTCCTATCTTACTTTCATGGCATCACTTATTTCCTCCATGAAACATGCATTGCTGACTGCATATTCCTCCATGAAACATGCATTGCTTACTGCATACTTGAACTTCTGTCATAGATGACATTTCTACATTTTTTGACAAACATGGTTCTCCCTTTTCATCTGAAAAAACATGAAAGTGAGTGCAACTTGGAGTAGGTTCTTCAACATTGTCATACTTGTCCTTGATGTCATTTTTGTCTCTTTCTTTAAGCTACATTGAATGGATATGTCAATTATTTCAGAGGTAATTGTTTTTATTGTGTAGCGTAATTTGTATAAAGGGAACTTGAAGCAGCAGTTAGAGAGTATGTTCATGTGATGCAGCTGTGAGATTATATGGGAGTTTGTCAACAGTATGCTGCATTTCATACTGGAGAAAGCAATACAATTGTTTTTGTCACAATGCATGAAATATTTTGTCGATTAGATCTAGTTTGTCAGATTGGTCTTGTCAGTAAATTGAAACTGTTCTAAGGAGGGTAAATTTTGGTTTTACGTCTAAGACTGGTTTTGACGAGTTGAAGTTTCCTTCAGAAGCTCCATGTCTGTCTCATATACCTGATATTTCCTTTGCTTGTCGGTATTTGCAGGTGTCAAATCTTGCCACCATTTTATCCATTTATTATCTCAAGAGCTTTCTGTAGCAAATTGTTCTAGTGCAATTATTTTTTCAATGATTTCTTGTGATTGCTTTAGTTTTACTTCTCTGATTCCATCTGGAGAATTTGGTCCTGTTCGTAACAGATGGAAAATGAAAACTTCATGTGGAATTTCTCTAGTAATGAATTTTGTGTCATTCAGTATTTGACAGTTTAACATTGACCTTTCTTGAATGATGGACTGTGATGCTCTGGTAGCCAGTGGCTGAATCCTGATTTTGTGCAACTGCTTTTAATAGGTTAGCTTAATCTGGGAGGAACTTGGTTCACATTTTGAGGATCTATTCAAAATGAGAAAATCCGGAGTTGTTGCTTCTTTGCTGGCAGCATGTAGACGTCTCCATACACATGAGAAACAGGTGCCTTTTTCTTTTCCTGTTTTTTGTACTAAAAATCTACAGTATTCATCTCATGTTTTTTTCCCAATGGCATGGTTTTTGTCCAATGCAATGTATAAGCATATAGGTGTATTAAGTTGCTTGAATTTATATTGTTGAGACGCAATTACACTATAGTAATGCAACTTGGTTGATGGATCATCTAGATGATCAAATTTGTAAGCTCTTTCCATAAAGTTTTTAGTTGATAATGTCATATTTTCTTGAACAATTGAATTACAAATGGCTATGCCAGTATGTCTGCTTTAGTTGTTCTGTTTTGTGGATTCTTCTGCCTGTTTTCTTAAACTTTATGATCCCAACAGGTGTGGGACAGAATTCGGCAGACAAATATTTAAGTGTTGTCTCGTTAGCATCTATTCCTGTTAACAGGTTCTTTATAAACTCATTTTATAATTATAAATGCAATTATAGGTTTGACTGTGGAAGGGAACTTATTCTTGCATAATCCATTCAAAATGGTGTCTATTTGTGGTTAGGTGGATGTCTTTTCTTCCAAACCGAGACTTCTGTACTGCCATTAAATTATAAAGCTGAAAAAGAATATAGCATGCATGATCAAACTTCCTGGAAAAGTAATAGTCTCACACCTCCAACTTAATCCTGGTGAACACTTAAAGAATAATGTACATGCCAACTTAGCCCTCTAGTTGTGACTTTTACTTTGCTTCTCTTAGCTTTATACTTTGCTATGCTAAGATACTTGCACTGTGAGGTCTTAGTTAGCAAGTTTGTTCTTAATGATTTTATAGGCGGAATTACTTTGTCATTGATCAGGTTCTTCTCAGTAACATGTTTTAACCCATTGTCTGTGCAGTGTTCTCGGGCTTTAGTTGGTGCAGTTTTATCTGAATCTGAATCTCCAAGTTGCATTGTTCCACGAATTATCTTTCTGGAGAATTATTTCAGTTCTGAAGAGATGACCAGGTGGTCATGGCCGAGAGGGATGAAGATTTCAGTTCTTGGTTGTCTGATTTTGCAAACTATTTTTTCTTATCCAAGTGTACTCTCTCTCTCTCTTTGTGTGTGTGTGTGTGTGTGCGCGCGCGCATGTGCATGCATGCGCTGGTGCTTTCCTTTCAACTGTTTTTCATATTTGTTGTTGTGCCAGTAACTGTTTAGAAGAATTTAATTTTTTCTTTGTTTCATAATGAACTCAATGGCATTGGCAGCTGAAACTTTTACAATCTAAGTCCACTTGGCATTTGGTGATCAGATCCTTTTTGTGCTCTTCCCAACCATCAGAAATATGGCTTGCTTGTATCTCTTCTTCTCAGGAAGAAGCCACATTTTTGCTACTTGCAGGCCTATTTCATTAAGTCCATGCTTGAACTGTATTTTCGTGCTCACGGTCTATTTTACACCTATAGTGAGCTACATAAGATTGGCATTTAGGAGTGCCATAACATTAGGATTTAGGAGTGCTATTTCCCTCTGACAAAATAATGGATTGAGGACTAGTAACAACTTTTCCAACATGTGGTCAGCTTGTGCAGATTCATGCAAATTATATTGTTCCATGACTGATCAAGAAGAGAATCTGAGAATAAATTTAAGATTTTGTGGCTTATATTTTTAAAGAATTTTAGTTGATGGGACTTGGTTGTTCATTGTTACCTGTTGTGTAATCTGTTGGCTGTTTCTCTTCTTACTTTTCTTTTAATCTCCTACGTGTGAATTTATTTTCAATGCAGAAATACATTCAGCCATTCGTCTCAAGCATGTTAGCACTGGAAGCTGACCTAGTTCTTCAAATCGCCAAAGATGCCAGTGGTGGTCATATTCTTGAGTCCTTTATTTCTTCAAATGTTTCTATGAAGCGGAAATACAAACTGATAGCCAAGTACTTTCTGGAATTTAACCTGATAGATTTTTCTTTCACTATTTCTGGGTATGCTAGGGATGTCGCATAGTCACAAATTTTACTGTTGTACATGGAAGCCTGGCAATTTTATGATCTTCGTGGGGGCTGAATACATAACATTTTCCTAGTCCTGTTTGAGATTATCACACACTGACCTATTTTTATAATTTTATGTATTGTTTTGAACATTTGTATTAGCTTTCTCACAATTTGTTAAGTAGATTTATATGCCAATATATTCCAAAGGTTTCCCTAGGAAAATTTGTTTTCTCCAGATATCATGGTAGCTGATGTCTTCTTGAGAACTAGCTTTCTGACTCTTGAGTCATGGTAGCATTTGTGTGAATACTTCTTGTCTCAAACATTTGTGCGCTCATCTTATTTGCTGGTAAGACAATGTTATTCGACAAGAAATCATTATTTAGATGACTCCACCAAAATGATCCATATTGCACGTAAGATATGGTTTATAGATGTGCTTTGCCAGCTTCATTTGTTAGAAGTAATTAACTTATTATGGGACATTGATTTGTTTCATAGTCACAAAAAGTGCGTTTTGTTTCGAAAAAGTGTGAAAAAGATGATAAATAAATAAGTTGTTTAAATCTTTAAAAAATGTCTTTTTCTTTTAAATGCCAAAAAAAAGTGCGAAAAAACATGTTTTTTAGTTTCTTTCAATTTTTCATGTTTTTTAATGTCAATTTTTTTTAATTTTCTAAAATTTTTGTTGAAAATTTACTTTTTTTTTTATGTTTGTGTTATTAGTTTATCACTTATTTTATTTTCCCCTTATTTTTATTTTTTTATTTTTTAAAAAATTTACCATATTTTTCCCATATTTTTCAAGCTCGCCGTATTATACCCAAGAAAACCTTGTCGTTTGAAACACGAGAAAGTTTTTTGTGACTATGATTCTTTATAGGTTCTCCTCAAACAAACATTTTTAATTATTCACTCCTTGTGGATTAGCGAGTTCTGTCTTCAGTGATAAACTTGGAGAGTTTTACTCAATAATTACTATTTTGCATTAATGATTAAAGACTAAACCAAAGATAATGGTACAAGAACAACTCTATACATTCTTCATTCATATGATGTGGTGTTAAAGAGGAATTCATTTCATTGTTTTCGTCAAGGGAGCAAATTATTTGAGTTTTCAATTGACATTGTGTTTTGCCGGTTCACTTTTTATGAAGTGCATAGATACTTGTACAGACATGTAGCTGTCCATGTTTGACACTTGTATTCACCAACCCCAGTACTTTTTAATGGTTGTGTCTCTTCTATTATTGAATTTTAACATAAAAGAAGGCTATCCATTTTCTTGGGTTGATATTAAATGGAAGACAGTACACAACTACACATAATTCACTTTCTTTTATTCTCTTGCCTCATATGTAAATATATTTGTTTATTTAATGGCTTCAAGGAAGAATAACTAAAAAAATACCTGCCACATACATGCACATACACACACCCCTTTTTGTCTTTGTTGTGTCCACATGCTTGTATAGAGTGTCCAATATCAATACTTGTATCAGCATCCATGGAACATAGATATGGCTTATATGCATGCTCTTTTTGTTATAGTTGCATTAATTTGGCTTGCTCAATCTGCAGTCATAGTTAGACAATTATTTGAGGATCATTTGAGAGTACATGCAATTTTTACTTTTATTTCTTTTTTCTAAGAAGACTTGAAGGCCATTTTGGTGAACTTGCGTTGCTGTCATCTGGCTCTTACACGGTAGAGAAGTGTTTCACCTGTGGATCGCTGTCCCTAAAAGAGTTGATAGTGTCTGAATTATCTTCTGTGCAAATAGCACTCTCCAGGACAAAGCATGGACCCCATCTGTTAAAGAAGCTTGATGTGCCCAGGTCTCTCTCTCGGTCCCATGTTAAATTCACCCTTTATTTGTAACAAATTACTTTGACCAGCTGTTGTTTTACTGGAACTGGTTGTGAATAAAGCATAAGGTCATCCTCTCATTTCACTTCCATTTAAATTCTTCACAGTTTGGCTTAATTGTTTAGTCAACAGACTATGTTTATGTTTGGCACAGGAGTGAAAGGATGACCAGTTTTCTATGCTGCTCAATGCATTATTCTTCTTCTTTCCATGTCCCTACATTCTAGTTGCTTAGGCTAATGCATTAGACAATGATTAAATGTCCTATAAAATACCCTAAGAACATCAATGTCTCATTGTCATATATATATATATATATATATATATATATATATATATATATATATATATATATATATATATATATATATATATATATATATATAGGGAGGGGTATTGTATCGTGAGTCAGTCAGGCCGACCTTTTTGCCATATCTTAATGTATTGTAGTGTATCATAAATGTTACACGATGGAGGAAGGAATGAGAGAGAGAGAGGGAGACGGAAAAGTCACTTCAATATCGTGCCCGAATCTCTACTTAAATAGAGATTAGGGATCGGCTGGGGCTATTAGATAAGTAAGACATAAAGTTGTAAAATGAAAAAAGAGGACTCTAACTTTTAAATAATAAAAAAATTACCATACTTAAAAATAAACTTTCTGATTTCAACACTCCCCCTCAAGCTGGAGCATAGATATCAACCATGCTGAACTTGTCACAACATCTAGATAAATCACCAATCAAAAGAGCCTTAGTAAACATATCTGCTGCCTGATCTTCAGAAGCTACAGGAACTGTAGACACCACACCTTCTTTTATAAGATCCCGAACATACTGACAATCCACTTCTATGTGTTTAGTTCTTTCATGACATACTGGATTGATTGCAATATAAGTGACAATCTTGTTATCGCAATACATTTTCATAGAAAGAGGAACATGAATACTCATATTTGTTATCATAGATTTAATCCACGTTATCTCACTAGCTGTTTGAGCCATTGCTCTATATTCAGATTCTGCACTTGATCTAGAGACTACATTTTGTTTCTTGCTTCTCCATGATATGAGATTGCTCCCAACAAAGGTACAGAAGCCAGTGTTGGATTTTCTATCATCAACAGAACCTGCATAGTCAGCATCACTGTAAGCAACAACTTCTAGAGATTCACCTTTCTTAAAGAAGAGACCTTTGCCTGGGGATGATTTTAGGTATTTTAACACCATCAACGCAACATCCCAGTTGACTTTCTAGGTTTTTCGATAAATTGACTTAATTTCTCAATAGCAATGCTAATGTCTGGTCTTAGTACAGTAACATAAAGAAGTTTGCCAATGAGAGACCTGTAAGATCGTGAATCTACTAGTTTTGATTGATTATCATGAAGATGAAGACGTGGATTCATAGGAAGATTAGCCGGCTTGGTCCCTAACATCTCTGTATCCGGCAGTAGGTCAAGGACATACTTCCTCTGAAACAATACTACACCTTTTTTGTTCTGCGCAACCTCAATCCGAAGGAAATATCGTAAGTGACCAAGATCTTTCGTGAAAAAATGCTTTTGAAGGAAAACCTTTGTAGTTGAGATTTCTTGATCACAATCACCTGTTAGGATAATGTCATCAACATATACTACATAACAACTACACCTTTGGAGGTTTTCTTGATGAATAAAGAATGATCCAATGGAGATATTTCAAATCCACAATGTGAGACTACCTCTGATAATTTATGGAACCACGCCCTGGGACTTCATTTGAGTCCATAAATAGCCTTCTTCAGACGACACACTTTACTACACTCCCCCTGTCGCTCAAACCCTGGCCAATAGTGCCCAACCTAGCCTTAGGAAAGAACGTCTCAAAAAAGTCAACTCCGTATGTCTGAGTATAACCCTTAGCCACTAATCGAGCTTTATATCGCTCTATTGACTCATCTGAATGATACTTGACTGTAAATATCCATTTGGAGCCAACAATGTCACAATTTTTAGGTGGATCAACCAATTCCTAGGTACTACATTGTACAAGAACATCCATCTCATCTTGCATAGTTTTTCGTCATGTCCAATCTAGAGTTGGTACCGTATGGACTAACATAGCCTTAAGAAATTGCTATAAGTTGTCATTAAGATGGTTAGTGGAAATAAAGTGAGAGGTAGGATGCATGGTACACTGTCTCCTGCCTTTGCGCAGGGCTATAGGCAAGTCTTGTGAACGATCAACATCAGGTATACTTACTTCAGTGGAGCTCACATCATGATGAGAGTTTGATGGTTGACCATGAGAGAGATCCTTTCACCGAGTGTAGACCAATGGAGGGTCCTAGAACTTATTCATAGTCGGAGTAGGAGAAAGAAAAGATTGCAACGGGACAGGAGGAATATGTAGAAGAATAGGACGTGACATCTCAGACGACATAGAATGACTAAAGTAGGACTAAGACTCGAAAAAAGTGACATCCGCACTGATATACTTTTTTGAGTTATTGAGTCAAAGCACTTGTACCCTTTTTGGTTTCTAGGATAGCCAACGAACACACACTTAGTGGCTTGAGCGGAAAGTTTATCACGTTTAGGCCCAAGAATGTGAACAAAAAAGGTACACCCAAAAACTTTAGGTGCAACAAGAAATAAACTTCGATTAGGATAAACAAGTTTAATAGGTACTTTGTTCTCAATGGAGGATGAAGGTAAACAATTTGTCAGGTAACAAGCCATGAGTGTGGCATCACCCCACAAGTATGCAGGTACATGATTATGAAGCATTAGGGTACGAGCAACAGTTAGAAGTAGCCTATGTTTTTGTTCGGCAACTCCATTCTGTTGTGAGGTATGAGGGCATGTAAATTGAGGAGAGATACCATTTTCAACATGAAAGGTCATTAAGATAGATGATTTAAACTCGAGAGCATTATCAGTGCGAATACACTTAACCACAGAACCAAACTGAGTTTTTATTTCAATAATCAAGTTTTTGAGAATACAAACTACTTCAGATCTTTCCTTCAAAAGGAATTCCCACTTGACTCGAGAGTAATCATCAACGACTAGAAAATACCTAAACTTAGTTCGGCTACAACCCTGTTAGGCCCCACACATCAACATAAAGAAGATCAAACAACCCTTGACTCGAAGGAAAACTACTACGAGTGTGCTTGCCAAGTTGACAAGCCTCACATTGAAAAGACTCTGGGATTGAGAGATTAGGTAGGATAGAACTGGAGCTTGGGCGCTGAAGGATGACCAAACCTGGGATGCCACTGGAAGAATGTAGACTCTGATGTAGGGGAGGTAGCAGCAAGACTCATAGGAGCCGACAAGATGTAGACGCCCCCTTTCTCATAGCCGTCACCAATCATCTTCTCAGTTTGTAAGTCCTGAAATGAGCATGAACCAGAGTAAAAAATAATGCGACAGTATAAATCAATAGTCAACTGTTTGACAGAGAACAAATGAGATGAAAATTCAGGAGCATATAAAACATGTGGAATAGTCATGGACTGAGAAAACTTCACATCTCCATAGCCCAATATGGGTGACATTCTACCATCTGCAATTTTGACATGACGTGGCTGAGAGAATCTATGTAAAGTTGTGAAAAAACATACTGCAGGAATGTCTCGATGCTCCTGAATCAATAATCCAAGGGATACTTGAATCAGGCGTGGGTGTACCTGCTGAGAAGGCTCGATCAGTCAAAGCTGTTGAAGCTGAAGCTTGTGAGGCTTTGTGTGCTAAAAACTGCTCATACTCAACTCTGTAAATGCTAATTGTAACTGTCTTTGGTACTGTGCTAGACGAAGAGCCCTCCACCGTGGGAGTGGCAATCTGAGCCCATAGGAGGATGAGTAATGCTCTTGCCCTGTTTGGTGACCATACCTCTCCCTTGTGAGATGGAGGATGGACAACCATGTTTATCCCAACAACGATCCTCCAAGTGTCTCATCTTTCCACAATAGGTGCATTGGAACCTTCCACGACCACTAGTTCCATGACCTATACCTCTTCCTCTGGTACTATAGGTGGTGCTCTGACCACGACCACCCCCTACAGCAAGAGCAGAAGCTGGAGTCACACCAGCTGGTTCGGACAAGCTAATAGCCAGACAATTAAGTCTGTTGTATGCATCAGAAAGATCAGGAATTTTTGTTTTTATCTTATTTTTGTTTTTATTGTAACTCAGTTTCTGGCCATTTCTGGCCTTTGACCAGAACTGAGCTAGCCATTGGTTAGCTCCAATGGATATATTGTTATCCACTGGTGCTAGCCTAACGGCTGTTGTGCTGTTCATATCTGAGTGGTTTCCCTGTTTCTTGGCTATGCTTTTCTTTGATCATGTGGCCTGTAATGAAACTTTTTTATGTCTTGTGTCTTGAGTGCACTTGAGAGTGATCTGTTTGTGTCTTATTTATGAAATTAATTGTTTGAGCATGACTTTCTGATGCTATTTTTACTTCTGCTATAGTGACACTTGAACCTAGATCCAGGAATCAGAACGACTTACATTTTCTGGGTTATTTTTTGAACTTTGAAGACTTCTCTTGGGGGCTTATACGACTCAGTCACAAATGTGGTACTGGGTTTTCAGTAGCAAGCTTTTTCTTGGGTATTTTCAGCAATTTTTCTTTGACAGGAAATTTTAGAATTACTCAAAACAGCTCTTTAAATTTTCAAAATAAGCAAAAAGTTGAAGCATATACATTGGAAGAAGGATTTTTTTATAGAAATGGAGGAAAAAAGCCACAATAATATTATTAAATTATTGTGAATGTATATATTTGATGATATTTTGACAATATTGCAAGATTTTTCCTTTTAAAAGCAGCTTATGCAGTTCTGCTTATAAGAAGACAACATTTTCAGAAGATTTGTCCATATTTATGCTTGTGATATTAGGTGACCTCTACTTGGGGGAACAGTGGGACCATGATTTTGGATACCATGACCTAATGGACCATCAGTACAATGAGTACCAGTCAACTGCTCCGACAAGTAGTTTAACCTTACCATCAGCTGATACAATGAGTACCAGTCAAATGCTCCGACAAGAGTTTAACCTTACCATCAGCTGATACATTTCTTATTCACAACAGATTTGCTAACCGTCCTGAACAATGGAGGTCCATGCAAGCATCAAGACAATCAGCACAGAAGGAGTTCTCTGAGCTTTTTGCTTCTGAAGAGGTCATGCGGCCAAACAAAAAGGTCAAAAGAAAGGTTGAAGACACCCTTAGCAAGGACAATGATTTTACTTGAAGGTTCTGGGGCTCAGGCATGCCTGGTCTTTAGATTTCACTGACCAGGCTGGGATTCCCGTTGACAGAATGGGATAAAAGATATGTAAATTCGGTTGCTAATCCCTTGGATTGAAATAAGACAAAGAAACCTGTATGTCCAAGAGGTCAGCAGGTTCTGACGAAAATGTCATACATAGCTACAAGATTGGTGTTCGAGCTGGAACAGAAATTGAAGTTGGGGCTTGCATGTGTGAAATGCAAAAGCAATTAGAAGAATGAAAAAGGAAAAACTTGTACCATCCTTCTTAACCCCATTCAAGATATAGACTCGTTATAAGGTAACCGTGGTCTCAGTTGTTCCCTTACAATATTTGTTTTCATTCCAATGTGTTTTATAAAGGTCAACAAATATTAATTTTGATGTTTTTTAGTTTTACATGTCAAACTGTTTCATGTTTCTTGCTTCCACCAAATATGAAGACAAACTTTTCTTGGTTCTGTATTTTAACAGCTGGACATTTGCATGTTGCATTTTGCATTTCTATATCTGATTTCTCATCATATCTTTTTTTGCAAGTTCAAGTTGGTATATCGAAGGACTTCCCATGTTGCATGTTCTCTCAAGCCTGCCCTCTTGTTTCAACTTGCTTTGGTGGGATCTGCTGATCTGATGAATGAGTACCTCTCGTTTCAATGTTTCCTAACCATACACGAAAGATATAAATATTAAGCTTCTTGTTCAGATTTGGTGCGTTAGAAGACCTGAACATCAGATAAAACAACTATAACTTGTTGATTTTGCACTTCACAAGAAAAAAATTATGCTAAATTCTTGCCGAAATTGAAGAAACGGATATGCTGCTGTAATAGAATGTTAACCTTCTGTTGTACAGTCTTCATATTTGATGCCAATTTTGGAACCAGTGATTCTGCTGAAGTTCGAAGCTACGGTAATTCTCAATAAAATATTTACTTTTGCTAGTATGGCATGCATAATCTCCTCGTTGGAACTAGGCTTTGAATACATGTACATATGCGTATAGTAGTGCGGTCATTGATTACTGTGGTGCCCACAGCCAACCAAGAAGAGTATACTGCAACAAAGCGACGCCCTTTTCTTCGGCGAACTGATAGGCGAGAGGCTTCCTTTACGTTACATTTTGAAAAAGCATATCCAACGGTTAACTAGGACGTAGAAACATTGATACAGCAGTGTTGAGATTCAGCTGGATCGGACTTTCTCGTTAATTTAAGCCAAGCCAAACTCTCATTCCCCACAGTTGTATGGGCCCCACAAAACCCACAAATGCGGGCCCAGTAACATAGGGGGACGGAATGTTTGTGACATTGCCGTCCTTCATTGTCCGCTTCAGCTTCCCCGGAAGAACAAAGTCAAATCCTTGATCTACGACGTTGGTTATCAAGAGTATCTAAAAGGTCGCCATTTAATGTTTGAGGGCTAAAAAAAAAAACAAAGAACTGGAGAAGGAAAAGGCCAAACATTCTGGCAAGGAGAAATTTCATACAATATAGTATTTTGTTAGAGATGCTGTATGATCGGTTTAGGTTTTATAACTTTAAAATTTTAATAGAGATTTTTCGTATTGATTTTTAATGTCTCATATTTGGCTGTTTTAAATAAACGTATGCTTTTAAAAAAAGTCTTTAAATATAACCATTAAAAAATGTAAAGTAAATAAGAAAACATGTTTGCTTTTAAATTAAGCATGATTTGAGACTCAACACTAAATATTGAAAATTTAATGTGAAATCATATATAGGAGGCTAAACTGGCAATTTTTGAAAACAATTGGGCACAGTGGAGACACAATACTTCGATAAACATATAAAGCAGGAAAATCAGAAAAAGACAACATTTAAATCTTCATCCTTTGATAACTCGCCCCAAAACAATGCCAAGCAGACTAACTAGTAATATACTGCAGAACCAAGATATGACAGACGTCAGCAGTTTCAACACGTCCTAAAATATTAACTTTCGTCGTTTAAAGAAGAGGGAGAAGCCCGGGGAAACGAAAAACTTCAAAATCAAATAACTGAAGCAAGAATATAGTCATATCAGATTCAGACAAACTAAGTACATGATAAGGTATTATATACCGCTTTCCCTACCAGTCATAATTGTCAAATTTAACTTCATCAACGACTTACACATTTCCTTCCTACAATTTCCATCTTTCACGTATAGAAATAGGAAAAAGGAGAGCGCATTGCCTGGTTTAAATTCCCACCTTAATAAATAAAGGTCGTACACTAGCCTAAGGAAACTTTTGACCTTTTCCAATTAAGAAAATGGGGCAGGGAATAAGAGGAATGCCCATCGACATGATGCACCATGCTCAACAAGCTTCTCAGTATGCCTAAAGCAAATTACATGTTACAATAAGGGCACTAACTGCCAACACAAATTGAAGGTGGAAAAAAGATACAAGCAATGAAATCTCAGAAAATTCACGTCAAAAGTCAAGAGAACTACGAAGTTTTTGCGCTCTCATCAGCTGGCAAGTCATCTTCATCATGGTATATGTTCTCAGCCATCTGCCATATTTGAAGAATGTTGTCTTCCGCAACACTAGCAATTACCCAATCTTCACAAGGATTCCACGAGAAATCTGAGATCTTACTGGTATGCCCTCCATGAATAAACAGTAACTCTGGCGGTCCATCCTCTGCATCCTCTGGCGTCTGTTCTTCATCAATTCTATAGCAGGAAAAAAAAGAAAAAAAAAAGAAATCAGTTGAATTTACATAACTTTATTGACACAATAAATAACACAAAAAGGGTGATGGTCGGCAGGATACAAAAGGCAAAAGCCAAAGAGACCAGACCCTCCAAGAAGAAGTAAAGAACAAACTATTCTCCTAAGTTCTAGACACACCAGGCAGACACAAGATTTCTTACTGAACTTGTAATTGCAGGTGCTATTTCAAAACCGTAACCCTTAAGCAAATTAGCAATGTATATAATCACTTAGAAACAGAATTACATAAATATCATTTCACGACATTCCCTTGGCAGCAATCAACAATGACAGAAGAATAAACCTAATTGTTTCTGTCAACTTCATTGCAATTTTAAACCAATATTTTATACTCCGAAATCAAGATTTAATGCATGTGTTCTGGAAGACCAAAAACTCTTTATCTCCCCATATTTATGGATTCACATGGTGCCAATTATCACGGACATAGTTAAAGCAGGAAAAACATTGCAGAGCTCATTTGCAGAAAATGAAGCATCCTACGAAATTTAAACCTAACCTTAAAGTCCAGAGAAACAAGAGGTCAAACTCAAGAAAGAGGTAACTGGAAAATGGACAATTCTATTTTGACCTCCAAATATGTAAGAAACAGATGTAACATAAAGCACAAGGTTCATTGTAAGTGGGACTGTTTAGGGATAACCTGCTGAGGTCCCAGACCATAAGTCTTCTGCCAGCACAGCATGACGCAAGTATAGTTTCATTTTTTGGACTCCATCCGATCTGGAAAACCTCATCCCTGTTTGAACAGGATAAAACATTCATTAACAAAAAGAATAAAAACAGAAAAAAAAAACCATAATGACAGACTTCAATGTGGATACTGATATTTTAATTTCTTCCAATAACAAAAAAATGAATCACAAGGACATAAGCCTACATGACAGCTGAGATGTTGGATTACGTGAAATGGAGATGATGGTTCCCAATAATCAAGGGAAAAATGTTAATTTGTCATCTTGTAATATCAAGTCATGGTTTTGAGTTTGGCTGCCTAATTCACCCACTTTCGATGGCATACAAGTGTGCATTGCTGAGCCATGCATCAACAGACAGTGAGAGTAAAAGTGAAATTATCACTTTGGTGCAAGCAGATGCTGCAATACTACAAACTAGTGTTGTTAGAGGCTTATGCTTCAAGGCGTGAGGTGTACACCTCAATTCGTTTTTAGCAAAAAACTGCTTGAGGCTATTGCCTCAGGCAGTTCCATACATGAGGCATGCACTTCAGCGGGTGAAGAGCACGCGTCACTGCCAGGAACATTTCCTGCTTGAGGCATATGCCTCAGGTGATTCATCTTTTCATTATTAAAACAAAAAAAACACAATATATAAATAAAAAAATAAAAAAAATAACACAAAGAAAGTACGGAAGGCATAACCCTTAACAAAGTCATCCTTCTAGCCAAGACAGTATATCTGACTGCCCATTATCATCATCAGTAATGCCCTTCAAATTCATTTTGTGTTCCAGAAGTTTGGCAAGCAATTCTTTAAAAGTAGGCGAAACTGGCAAACATAATAAGGATGCTGTGACAACGTGATGTTCTGAACCCAAGCCACTCAGTATTTGCAACACCTTGCCTTTACCTAAGACCTCAATTGCTTGATCCACAACATTCTTCACCTTGCTCAAATAGTTCATTATAGATATAAATCCCTTCAAAAGTTGAAACATCTGCTTAAGATACAGAATCCTTGCTTTAAATATTTCAGAATAAGTTTGAACCGTTGTATTCCATAAATCTGCAGTTGAGCAATCAGCCGGAATTGTTATCGACACTGCTAAAAACAAGGTAAAGTTGATACACAAACCAAAGCCTAGTACCATTTAATTAGTCTACTAAGGAGTCCGAATGATTTGGCAAAAGCAGCAGATTTATTATCCTTTTCATTCTTCACAATAAACTGTGTGAGGCTAGGTCTCGATCCACCCAAATGCACAGAAAGATTCTGATCCCTAATGACACAATTTGTCTTTTCCAAATCAAAAAATCAGAATTCTTCAAATACAAGTTGGCTAGGGAAATTTGAGGAAAGACCCCGAGTAGAAAGATAGAAAAATCCATGATATTGAACTGAAGAAGAAAGAGAGGTTGGTACGCAGAAACAAGCGTTCTTAGTATGCAATGGTAATGGAGTCTACTAGTGGCTGATAATCAGTCCTTCTTGTACCGAAGGATTGGTTCCTTTTCTTTTCAGTTACCCATCTTGACAAGATTAGTTTAAATTTTAAGTATAGACATGCTGCCAGATCTCCAATCAGATAATGCAAAACTGATTCGACTGCAGTACATGAGAAATCTCAAGTAAATCTTCTGCTGTGTCCTAGATTTCAGACAAACTTGAGGAGGATAGCAAACCTTTTGGCAGGATACCATATGGTCTAAAATTTAGGTTTTTGGTCTTAAGGTTTGGATTCAGAACGAAAACAATTTATAGTTTGAAAGCTAGCGTCTAATTTTAAAGGAACGCGGCGGCAGACAGTTTAGGGGTTGAAAGACCACGACAAAGAGAAAGAGAGACAAATGATTAGGATTTTGGAAACCAAAGACAGATAAATCTGAAAAATAGGGGCAGACAACTTCGTCGACCAGATCCCGCGGCTGCCCTTGGT
Source organism: Nymphaea thermarum (assembly GCA_011799765.1). Taxonomy (NCBI): domain Eukaryota; kingdom Viridiplantae; phylum Streptophyta; class Magnoliopsida; order Nymphaeales; family Nymphaeaceae; genus Nymphaea; species Nymphaea thermarum. Next base: position 94,340 of record JAANDH010000913.1, read on the forward strand.
CCGCCGCCGCCAACTCTGTAGTCGCCATTTTCTTGCCGTTTGCCCCTCTTTGCCACTCTAGTTCCGGTGAAGGCCCGACACCTACTGCTCTGTCGCCTACCATCGCTAGCCATTGGATGGTCGTCGCTAGTTGTGCTTGAGGTTCCCGACGGACGTGGAGTTCTCTATTGGCATCGCCCGACGCTTCCCTTGGCCTTGCCGTGGAGTTCCGATGTCCGTGAGATTCTGGTTGTCATCACCTGTTCCGCCCAATGCTACTGCCTTCGTCTGCTGTCAGGTGTGTCATTGCTGGACTGTTCTTTTGGGTTGTGCTAGTGGACGACACCACTGCCTTGCTTGCTGCAGCTCTTGCACAACTGCTCTCCTTGTTGTTCCCTATTACCGTTGGTAGTCCAGGACTGTTCGCTACCACTGTGAAGTTCCAGTGGTGGTCATCTTATCGCCGTGGAGCTTCAGCGCTCAGGCATTCAATTGTGTCGTGGTTCAGTGTTGCCTTCATCGCCTCCGTGCTGCGATTCCGTTGCCGCCGTCGCTCTGTGTTGGCCGTTTCTGCTCTCTGTGTGGCTGTCTCCTATACAACTTCCATTTGCTGCCCTTATTGCTACCTTCGTGAGCTTTCGTGATGACGGATTCTCATATGAGAGAGTGGATTATTGATAGTGGTGCTACCCACCACATGACTGGCGATCTTAAGGTCTTTCATGGGTATAAGTTGTTGTCAGGAAAAGAATGTTTGTCTCTTGCCGATGTTCCTCTATTTCTATTGCTGGGAAAGGGAGTCTCTCACTTTTGAACAAGTTCTTAGTTCACAATGCTCTTCATGTTCCTCATCTCAACTTGAACCTTCTGTCGGTTAGCAAGATCACAAAAGAGTTGAATTGTGAACTTATTTTTTCTGTTGATCGTTGTGTTCTACAGGACTTGGTGATAGAGAAGAGGATTAGGATTGGTTTGTTTTCGGAAGGGCTATATCGTTTACCTATGTGTGCCGCTACTGCTCTCATGATAGCTGCCAGCAAAATAACGAAGAGTAAAGAGGACTCCCTTCAATCGATGCTGCGTTGGCATGAGCGCCTTGGACACATTCCTTTTGGAATTCTAAGACAGTTATTTCCTGATCTGTGTTCCAGGTTAGATATGACTATGGTGTCTTGTGATGTCTGTCACCTGGCCAGACATGTTAGGGCTTCATACCCTGTGTCTATCCATCGTTCTAACGAGGTGTTTGCCATGATTGTTCTCGGAACACCAATGTTAATTTGCTAAAAGACTGTAATGAAGTTCCTACTGTCATAGAAACTTTCATTACTTATGTGGAAACTCAATAAGGAGCATCTGTTAAGTCCTTTTGGTTTCAGTCTGACAATGCTCGTGAATATACGTGCCAGTCTGTTGATAGCTTCTTTCGAAAAAAGGGAATTGTTCATGAGACTTCATGTAGTTATACTCCTCCTCAAAATGGAGTTGCTGAACGAAAGAATCGCCAATTATTGAATATGACTCGGGCTCTTCTTTTTCAACGTTAGGTTCCAAAAAAGTATTGGGGGGATGTTGTGTTGACCAGTGCGTATCCTATCAACCGTATGCCTAGTCGTGTGTTGAATGGACAAACGCCTCATTTTATGTTACCGAGGAGTTGTGAACCTTTCTCTCTTCCACCCAAATTTTGGTTGTGTCTGCTTTATTCACAATCATAGTCCTCATATTAAAAAGCTTGATCCAAGGTCTATTAAGGGCATATTTCTAGGTTATTCTCCCACTCAAAAAGGGTACAAGTGTTGGGACCCTTCCACTAGTCGTGCCTATGTTACCAAAGATGTCACTTTCCTTGAACATGCTTCCTATTTTGGTGAGAATTCTCTTCAGGGGGAGAAGTCTATGTCAAGGGAAGAGTATTCTCTGAGTCAAGATATTCAGTTCACAGATTTCCTGGACTATAGGCGGGAGGAGAGTCAAGCAGTTGATGAAAGGAGTTCTACTGGGACTGAGGAGGAACGTAGTCACCTTTTTGGGCAAGTTTACTCTAGGCGAAGAGTCTGTACAGATGAGGTGACAGGTACAGAAGAGGTGACAGGTGGTGAGAATTTTACCTCAATCCAGTTAGTCCTTCCCTGGATGATTCAAGTCGTGCTCGGGAGAAACAAGTTGAAGAAGACATTCAGACTATTGCTGCAAGTGAAGAGTGATAGGTACAGAAGAGGTGACAGGTGGTGAGAATTTTACTCTCAGTCCAGTTAGTCCTTCCCTGGATGATCCAAGTCGTGCTCGGAAGAAACAAGTTGAAGAAGACATTCAGACTGTTGCTGCAAGTGAAGAGCTTCTCATCGCCCTGCGAAAGGATGTCAGGTCATAGACTCAACATCCTATTAGTAACTTTGTTTCATATTCTAGACTGAGCAAAGACTACAAATGTTTTGTATCTTCTCTTTTTTTGGTTGTGATTCTTAGGAATGTTGTTGAGGCTCAGAGTGATCCCAAGTGGGCTGATGCGATGCAAGAAGAAATGAAAGCCTTAAGAAGAAACATGACATGGGAAGTTGTAAAGATCCCTGAGGCAGCTCACTTGGTTGGATCCAAGTGGGTCTACACCATCAAATACAAACCAAATGGAAGTGTTGAAAGATACAAAACTCGTCTTGTGGCCAAGGGGTTTAGTAAAAAATATGGGATTGATTACTTAGAGACCTTTGCTCCAGTTGCGAAAATGAAGACAGTTAGAGTTGTTATTTCTCTAGTTGTGATGAAGAAGTGGAGGATGTACCAACTGGATGTTAAGAATGCATTTCTCAATGGCGATCTCGAAGAGGAGGTGTATATGCGTATGCCCCTAGAATATGAAGAACCAGAAAAATGTTGTAAACTAAAAAAGGCTTTATATGGCCTCAAGCAATCGCCCAGAGCATGGTTCGAATGACTCAGACGAGTAATGCAACATTATGGCTACAATCAAGGGAATGGAGACCACACTCTGTTTGTGAAAAGGAAAGAAGGGAAAGTCACTCTGTTACTTGTTTATGTGGATGACATGATTGTTACAGGTGATGATGAGGACGAGATCACAAAGCTAAAAGTGTTACTGGCTGCCGAATTTGATCTTGGTAAACTGAGGTACTTTCTTGATATTGAGATTGCTAGGTCCAGTACCGGCCTTTGTGTTAAATCAACGGAAATACACACTAGATCTATTGGAGGAGACCGGTAAGCTAAGGTGTAGACCAACTCCTACTCCTCTTGATGTTGGACACAAGTTGAGCCTTAGAGATGGGGAGCTGCTCTGTGAAGAAGTCAAAGGAAGATATCAACGTCTTGTTGGGAAGTTGACTTATCTTACCCTCTGAAGAAGCCAAAGGAAGATATCAACGTCTTGTTGGGAAGTTCACTTATCTAAACCTCACTAGACCAGATATCATTTTTGCTGTGAATGTACTGAGTCAATTCATGCATGCCCCTACTAATGCACACTTGAAGGCTGTTGATAGAATATTGTGCTATTTGAAGAGGAATCCTGGCAAGGGGCTCTTATATGTGAAACAAGAGCCTGTTGAGATCGAAGGGTATTCTGATGCTGACTGGGCAGGTTGTGTTGATACTAGAAGGACTACCTCAGGGTATTGTGTCTACTTGAGAGGAAACCTTGTTATCTGGAGAAGCAAGAGGCAAGATGTGTGTTCTCGATCTAGTGTAGAGGCTGAGTATAGAGCTATTGTTATGGGAGTGTCAGAGTTATTATGGCTGAAAATATTGCTAACTGATATCGGGATAGAGATTGGAGGACCTATGAAGATGTACTGTGACAACAAGTCTGCAATCAACCTAGCCAATAACCCTGTCCTACATGACAGAACAAAGCATGTTGAGATTGATCGCCACTTTATCTGTGAGAGGATTGATGCTAAAGAGTTAATCTTACCTTACATGACGTCTGAAGACCAAACCGTTGATGTTCTGACCAAAGCTCTATCTTCAACTTCTTTTGAGAGAAATGTATCCAAGTTGGGCATGTTTGATATGTATGCCCAACTTGAAGGGGAGTGTTGAAGCATGTAAAGATGGGTCTTGGGACCGGGTTTGGGTCCAGACCCAATCTAGCTTGTAGCCCTTGTTGGGCCTTAACCCTAATTTTGGGTGTTAATGAAGTTCTAAGAGAGAGAGTCTAGCAGCTAGTGGGCACCAAACCTCCTCACCCGTGTTTTTTTCCTCTCGTTGAGGAAAACAAGAGGAGCAAAACAGTCACAGTTCTCAATGCAAGGGGTGTGACCTAATTCATTTAATTAATATATGTTACACAGATATACTATGGGACAATAATGTCCTCACATCATATAAAGAAAATTACAACCATATCCATATAAAGAATGCAATCTAACATACATCACGCTCGGGTGTGGGTTAGAAAATCTAGACCCAACAAATCTTAGCACTATCTTCCTAAAATTTGAATCCACCCCCCCCCCCCATATGCACCTCCCCTCCCCTTCTTCTTATGAGTTGTAATGATTTACAAGGTTTTAACTTTTTGGAACTCTTCTCATGAAGTCACTCTCTCTCTCTCTTTCTCAATTCACCAATGGCTAACATTGACAGGCCAACTTCCATCGACATAGGGGAATTTCAGGGATACAAACCTCTTTGTGCTTTGGGTAGGAATCTTAACCGTGAAAAATAAATTGTTTATTTTCAGGGCAAGTTACCACAGAAAAACTCAATAACAGGGAGAGACGGTTGGTCCATGCCCATGATGCAATGGTAGAATATTTAACTGCTGTACTAGAATACAAGATACAACAACTTGAGGACAAGACATATTCTCTTCTTTAGATTACGGCAAAGGCAAGCAAGTTGCTAAAGTTTTTCCTATTTACTTACTTGTGGCAAGCAAAAGTGTGCAATGCAGTACTGATCTTCCGAAGGTCAAAAAGCTTAACGGTCCTATCAGTTGATCCAGTTGCAACCACCCACTCATTGAATGGATTAAAAGCAAGGCAGTTCACCTAACAGATGCAAAATATCAGAAGGTATCAAAAAGATTTGAGAATGAAGCACAATTTCATGACTTGATTTGTGATAGTGTAGTCATGCAAGATTATCAGCACAAACAAATAGCGACACACTCAAATAAATAGATATAAGGAAACACCAAACATGCAAATAAGAGAAATAATGTCACATCTGTTTAAACAATTTGACTTTGTCAGAGCAAAGCATTATATCATACTTTTCCACCAATGAAACAAAAAAGGCAAGACATCTAGCATTGATGCATCTAGACATTTTTCAGAAAATCATGACAACAGCCTTCTCATAGTCTGTCTGCCATCTGCTTCTACTAATGTATATCTCATAGACCATGGTCCATGACACAGTAAAGGATAGTTAGAGGTTTTAAACAACTTGTAGGATTTCGTGTAGCTCTTGTTGTGTACAACTGCAAAACTAATCCATAGAAAAGCATTGAATAGATTTTAAAATTGGTGAATCAACATTCTCAGCCTTGTGTTAGCAATGGTATATGTTACCACAAAGTTTTGTAGCACAAGGAATTTCTCAAGTGACAAACAAAAAATAACTATTTTTATGTTCCATAAAGACCCAGAATTAACAAAGTGATGAGCCAAGAAATAATTTAACCACAAAATGCACTTGGAAAGGTTTCTCTGTAGCTTCCAAAGAAAATTAGACAATATTGTCTCTAGCTTAACCCAGCCCCTTGTTCTAAGTAACAAGGACACTCCAAAATAGAAGCACACCCATGTCGAGGTGACTCGGGTGAGGGTGCAGGTGTGGCATAGAAAAGAATCAATATGAGGCTATTTTCATCCCAACACTAATTGGATGCTGCAAAACTTCCAGAGGTCTAAAATTATCTTCCATTTAGCTTTAGAAAAAAAAAATATTGGTACAAAGGGTTCAATTTCCCTCTTTCTCTTTATCTCCTCTTTCCCACTTGGGTGACGCTTCCCTTTTCTCATTCCATTGGTTACCAATGACCAGCAAGGAGGCAACACAGCCTGCTCCAGTTTCCACCATCGCAAGCACATCTCCTCTCTTTGGTGAGAATCCTCCACTGTGGCATCCAGTGTCTCCTCTCTTAGGCTGTTGTTTCCACTATCACCAACAACCACCTCTCTCTCTCTCTCTCTGGTGCTATCTTCCAAATAGCATCAGGTGTCTCCTTCTCTTTCATGGGCCTCACAACATTGCTCCTCTCTTTCAAGTTGCATTCTCCATCATCTACATCTCGATCCCCATATTTCTCTCTCGTCTCTCTCAGGTAGAATCAAGATCTATTAATGTTCTTAGCAATGTCGTAAAAGGTGTACCTTAACGTGTATAGGCCGAGCCGACCTATATACTGTATCGTAATGTATCATCATATATCAGTGGAAGCACCAACAGAGAGGGCTGAGTCTATTACAGCAGTATTGGCAAATGTAGAGGCAGATCTCTGAGCAAGAACAAGATCATATTCATCCTTACTTAAGTTAAGGGAATATGACATGGATATAGAGGGCCCAGTAGAAGACTCAACCATAGATCTTGTCGCCCTTGTGGGATTCCCACATGAGATGGGATTTCCAGCCATAGTAAAAACTCCCAAGCAGAATTTGACGCACAATATATGGAGGTATAAGATGGAGTAGCAGCAACAATGGAGAAAAGTATCTTCACGCACCACCGCAGGAAAAAAAAAATCTGATAGGATGGGCAACAAAAAGGGTATTTAATCACTAGATCTGAATCACAGTAAGATACCAGTTTACTCCACTTTTAGTTGATGATTGTAGAAGCTCCACTTCTATTTGTCTCACATATGACAGCACACACACCTTGCAGAACACAATTCTGCTCCACATAAACAGCCGATGACTTTCACATATGGCATATTAATTCTGCAACAAAGCTCTAATCATCACACACGACCAACATACTCTGATCATGCCAGAAACTGCATCCACAACCAGAGAGACTGCTGCTGATTTCTGCATATTACAGAAGACTGTTGCTGGCCCACGTACAAACTTTCAGAAGATTGCTGCTGATTTCTGCATATTACAGCAGACTGTTGCTACTCTGCTTTCAGTCGCCCCACCTACGATCTGAATTTTCTAACTTATTGAATACAAGAATTTTGAGTCATTGTTTATTTATTAAAGACAAATGAAAAGGTAAAACTTATTAGGTTTAACTTCTTGTCCGGTGTATTTATTTCAAGTTTTAGGGCATTGGACTCTCAACTTTTGGATTTAGTTTTACATGATATTAACATATATGTCGAATTTGTAAATCATTAAATAGTTGTAAATGTTGAATGTGTTAATTTTAGTGTTTGATTTTTACTGCCTTGTTTTTCGTTGGTATTTTGATTCTTGCCACACAATTTTCATTCAAAACTGCAATTATAGATCTTGTTATCAATTTCTTGAGGGAGAGTGTTGAATTAGAACACTTCAAGTTTCCAGGCGGTCATTCGCAACATTTAATAGTTAGGAGTTCTCTTTAAAGTTTAAACATTTTTCTGTTTTGGGTTGATATTATTTGTTAAGTCTCAACTGCTGCCCTAATTTCTCTGTTACTGAGATTAGGGTTAGTTAATTAGATTATTTTTCTCTCCTTAAGACAGCCAGCTTTAACAGACACGACGTTGGTGCTCTAGTGCGATACAGGTGCGGCTCCGACACGCAACCAACCGTTTCCTCTCTTATGCATGTCCAAAATATTTTTTATTATATTTTTTTCCTCTCTTTCATTTTTTTTCTTTATGTATAGTAATAAAAGTAAAAAAAAAAAGACAGATTAAACTAGAAACAAGCTTAAAATTATATATGTATATTGTAGAAAGAAGAGAAGAAGAAAGAAGACAATCTTAAAGTGGAAAACCCTGGAAAACCCTCAACACGAGGAAAAAACCACGATTGAGAGGTCTGACACCCACTAGCAGCCACACACTCTCTCACTACAAATTTCATTCATTCTCAGAAAACTGAGGGTTACAAAGACTTAAGTAAAACCCAATTAGGGCTACAACCTGGACTGGGTCCAGGTCCAGACCCGGTTCCAAGACCCGTCAATAAATACTTCAACACTCCCCCTCAAGTTGGGCATATATATCAAACATGCCCAACTTGGATACATTTTTCTCAAACATGGTCGAAGGTAAGGCCTTAGTCAAAACATCAACAGTTTGGACCTCAGACTTCATGTATGGCAGAACCAACTCTTTAGCATCAATTCTCTCTCGGATGAAGTGATGATCAATCTCAACATGCTTTGTTTGGTCATGTAACACAGGGTTGTTGGCCAAGTTGATCGCTGACTTGTTATCACAATACATATTAATACATCTTCATTGACCCTTCAATCTTTATACCAATATCAGTCAACAACACTTTCAGCCACAGTAGTTCAAACACTCTCATAGCAACAACTCTGTATTCAACTTCTGCACTAGAGCGAGAACAAACATCTTGTCTCTTACTCCTCCATACTATGAGATTCCCCCCCAAGTAAATACGGTACCATGAGGTTGATCTAGTATCAATACAGCCTGCCCAATCAGCATCAAAATACCCTTCGATCTCAACAGACCCTTGTTTCACATATAGGAGCCCTTTGCCAGGATTCTTTTTCAAGTAACACAATATTTTGTCCACAGCCTTCAAGTGTAAATATGTAAGGGCATGCATGAATTGACTCATTACATTCACAGCAAAGGTGATATAAGGTCTAGTGAGAGTAAGATTAACTTCCCAACTAGACGTTGATACCTTCCCTTAGCCTCTTCGCAAAGATGTTCTCCATTCCTAATACTGAGCTTGTATCTAGCATCCAGAGGAGTAGAAGTACTGAGCTTGTGTCTAGCATCCAGAGGAGTAGAAGCAGGTCTACACCCCAATTTTCCAGACTCCTTCAGTAAATCCAAGGTATACTTCCTTTGATTCAGCACAAGGGTCGTACCCGATCGAGCAATTTTAATACCGAGAAAATATCTTAGTTTGCCAAGGTCTTTGAGGTCAAATTCTGCAGCCAGTAAACCTTTTAATCTTGTTATCTCATCTTCATCATCGCCTGTAACAATCATATCATCAACATAGATTAACAAAAGAGTAACCTTACCCTCCTTACTCTTCACAAATAGAGTATGATCTCCATTTCCTTGATTGTAGCCATGTTGTCTCATTATAAGTGACATTCAAACCATGCTCAGGGAGATTGCTTGAGCCCATATAAAGCTCTATTCAATTTGCAGCATTTTTCCAGTTCCTCATATCCTGGGGGCATACACATATACACCTCTTCTTCAAGATCTCTGTTGAGAAAAGCATTCTTGACATCAAGTTGGTACATCTTCTACTCCCTCATCACTGCTAGGGAAACGATAACTCTACAGTCTTCATCTTTGAAACATGAGCAAAAGTCTCCAAATAATCAATCACATATGTCTAACCTAACACCCTTTCCTAGGGCAATGGGAAGCTCTTCATTCCCAGCAGCAGTCTGAATGTCTTAGTCAACCGGTTTCTCCCAAGCATGACTTGGGTTATCCAGGGAAGGAGTGGCAATGGGATTGGAAGAAGCATTCTTACCATCTGTCACCTCATCAATACACACTCTTTGCCTAGAGTAAACTCGCCCAAAAAGGTGACTATGTTCCTCCTCAGTCCCAGTAGTGCCCCCTTCATCAACTGCTTCACTCTCCCCTCCTTGACTCTGACTATGTTCATCCTCAGTCCCAATAGTTCCCCCTTCATCAACTGCTTCACTCTCCTCTCATTGACTCTCTTTCCACCTATATTCCAGAAAATCTGTGAACTGAATCTCTTGACTCGAAGAATACTCTTCCCTTGACATAGACTTTTGCCCCTGAAGAGGATTCTCACCAAAATAAGAGACATGTTCCAAGAAGGTAACATCTTTGGTAACATGAACACGACCAGTGGAAGGATCGAAACACTTATATCCCTTTTGGGTAGGAGAATACCCAATAAATACTCCCTTAACCGACCTTGGATCGAGTTTCCTGACATTAGGACTATGATTGTGAATACAGCAAACACACCCAAACACACGAGGTGGGAGGAAAAAGGGTTGACGACATCCTGGAAGCATAGAATGGGGAGTTTGCCCATTTAACACACGACTAGGCATACGATTAATCAGATATGCACTAGTGAGAACAGCATCACCCCAATTATGTTTTGGAAGATTCTTTTGAAATAAGAGGGCCCTGGTGACATTAAGTAATTGACGATTTTTCCTCTCAGCTACCCCATTTTGAGGAGGAGTATAACTGCAGGATGTCTCATGAACAATTCTTAATTTTTCGAAAGAAATCATCTACGGACTGACACATATACTCACGAGCATTGTCGGACCGAAAGGTCTTAACAGATCCCTCATATTGAGTCTCTACAAGAAGAATGAAGGTCTCTATGACATGAGACACTTCGCTACATTGTTTCAACAAGTATACAAAGGTGCTCCTGGAGAAATCATCAATAAAGGTTATAAAGTATTGAAAACCTTGATGGATATGATTCCCGAGGGTCCCCACACATCAAAATGAATTAAAGAGAAAATTTCATTGGCACGACTGGTGGAAATAGGGTATGAAGCCCTAACATGTTTAGCACAGAGTGACAAACTCCTATGTTCCAACTAGAACATAATTCAGGAAACAACTGTCTAAGAATTTCAAAAGGAAGGTGACCAAAGCGCTCATGCCAACGCAGAAGAAGAGAGTCCTCTCTACACTTCTTTGTTTTGCTGACAACCGTCATGAGAGTTGTAGCAACACGCATGGGTAAACGATATAGCCCTTCAGAAACCAAACCAATCTCAATCCTCTTCCATGTCACCAGGTCCTGCAGAACACAACGATCAACAGAAAAAATAATAAGTTTGCAATTCAACTCTTTCATAATCTTGCTAACCAACAAGAGGTTCAAGGGAAGATGAGGAACATGCAGAGCATTATGAACTAAGAACTTGTCCAAAAGTGAGAGACTCCCTTTTCCATCCACAGAAATAGAGGAACCGTTTGCAAAAGAAACATGTTCCTTTCCTGACGAAAGCTTATGCTCATGAGAAACCTTAGGATTGTCAGTCATGTGGTGAGTAGCGCCACTGTCAACAATCTACTCTCCCATGTAAGAATTATCTGTTTCTCTAGAAATAGCAGAGGCACGATTAACTCTCACATCCTCTGATACATCAGTCTGACTGGTTTCAATCTGGCTTAGGTATGCACAGAGCTCACGAATTTGTTCAGAAGAAATAGATGTTTTTGTCCATTAGAGTTAATAACATCAGAAATAGGCATCTTCCCATTAGAAGACCTCCCACGACTATTTTTCTTTTCAGGATACAAATCCCAACAAAATTCCATGGTGTGACCGTTTTTCTTGCAATGAGTGCATTTATGAAAAGGTCGGGTAGTCCCCATAGAAACCCGACTAACAACAGAGGAGGTCGATACTGCCTTTACCAAGGCTCAACGACAAAGCACAACAAATGCACATGACAGCAACAATGCACAGGGCAGAAGACAAAAAGGAAACAAATGCACACGCAAAAGATGAACCTGGCTGACGAGGATTGAAAAACCAGTGGCACGAGGTGGCGCAGAGGGCAAACGAGCTTGGTCACTACAACCGTCGATGGACTGACGCCGGAACTTCACGGCATCAACTAGTTCACATGAGGCACGCAGCAGAGAACAACAGTGGTGACGGGCAACAGCGGCAAACTGCAGTGGCATCAAAGTACCCACGAACCAACGGCAGCACCGTAGGCGGCAGGGGCGACACACGACTTCAGACAGGCGACAGGTAAAAGGAAGAGAGTTGCGCCAGGAAGCAGCAGGACGCGGCGGATGTGAGCCGGAACTTCACGGCAACACCACGTCTGACGACAGAGGACGCAAAAGGCAGCTGCTATGAAAACACAGGCACCACAGCAAACTCAGACGTCATTGTTGCTTCCAGTCACACGGCAGGGAAACAACAACAGTCGACTAGAGCTGAGACGACAATAGCAGAACGAGCAGGATGCTGGGCAGGGCCAGAGTACAAGCGGTGGTGAGAAACCGGACTAAGAGAGCACCGTCGGGCAATGTTGGGACTCCACAAGTGCCAAAGCTCAGGTGACGACAGGAAGGTAGAGAGACGTTGAAGAGAGAGCAACACCGACAGCATAAGAAACTTTCGGCGAGAGATGCAGTCAGTGTCGAACGAAGGAGAGCAACGGGTCAGCAAGGATGCCGACGGGCAAGAAGGAAGGCGATGGCTTTGCTCCTGTCAACAATGGGCGATGGAGGCAGCAACGGAAGGAAGGCTGAGAGCAGCGGCAGGAGGCGTTCACGAGATGTCGAGGCTTCACAGCGGTCGGCAGGGAGGAGAGATCTGCATGAGAGGCCGGAACTTCACAGCACTAAGCAGGATCGGGTGACAGGGAGAAACTCACCCAAACAGAGACGAAGGATTTCTAGTCCAATCTGAACAATGAAAACACGAGCCTTCTCCAACGAGCACAGTAGGAAAAAAAATCAGAACCAACCTGGCTCTGATACCATGTAGAAAGAAGAGAAGAAGAAAGAAGACAATCTTAACGTGGAAAACCCTCAACACGAGGAAAAAACCACAATTGAGAGGTCTGCCGCCCACTAGCAACCAGACAGTCTCTCACTACAAATTTCATTCATTCTTAGAAAACTGAGGGTTACAAAGACTTAAGTAAAGCCCAATTAGGGCTACAACCTGGACCGGGTCCAGGTCCAGACTCTGTTCCAAGACCCGTCAATAAATACTTCAACATATATTATGAATACATACATTTATATATATATAATAAATATATTATACATATACCCAAATTTTTTATGATGTGCCGCGCCGGCACCTGCACCTTGCACTCATGTGATATGCTAACACAAACAACAAAAAATAAGTAGATTTATAACAAATAAAAATTAGAAAATGAAAAAAAAAACAGTTTAACATTAAAAATTTTGAAAAAAGGAAAAAATGAAAAAAAAAAGTGTTTTTCCCTTTTTTCATTTTAACGTTTTTTTTTAAGTTTTTTGAAAAATTTTAAATGGCCAATTTATTTACCTTTTTTTTTCTTTTAAAAAAAAACGCATTTTTTCTGACTATAAAGAGCAGGTTTTCACCAAGACCAAGATCCTCATAGCATAATCCACTTGTTGTATATATAGATAATATGCCAACAATTAGTAGGTCAGAGAGGCTCCTTGTACCTAGATAAAAAAAAATCATGCATAGTAACACTATGAAAAACTTGCCCAAATCTGTCATTTAGCACAGGCAAGCAGATAAGTGTACCACTTGATCTAAAACACCTAATTGAGGTTGATTACCTACCTGGCCAAAGCATCCTGATTCTCCTTTATTAGAATAACAAAGAGGAGATCTTTAGAGAACATTCACATGTTCTGAAGCCATTTTCAGCATGAGACTCACAACCAATGACATAAATTTGTGAAAAGATTTTCCTCTAGCCCACACTAAAATTTTCAGAAAACACAAGTGGCCATCCCTACATAAATTTGCAAGCTTCACCGTTGCCTTTCCAACTAAGAATACATGTCCGTACAGGTATATGATATGAAAAAAATTTAAAGTCATCCTAGTCTACTTACGGGAAATCCAATATAAAGCTTTGGCCTTTAAACTAGTGAGGAATTACACTTGAAATATAGTTTGCATATGACTCAATTTCATAGTTCTAATGAAGGTACCAGATCCAAACCAACTAGAACGGTACTATGTCAGCACATAAGATAAGAAAAAAGTCATCCAATTCCAAAGTGATACTGCAGCAACAATTGAGATGCTGTTACATATCCAAATCACACTTTATCATTCTTGCATGTTTTAATTAAACTTCATATGTTAGCATATGGATTAAAAATGCCAAATAATATCACCCGAGCCCCCATACAAAACATAAGACAACTCCTTTGCAATCTTACCCACCACACAAGGCACACACCCCCACCCCCCCCCCCCCCCAACAAAAAAAAAGGAAAAAGAAAAAAAAAAAACACTAGAATGAATAATAGAAAAACCCTTGAATGAGCACATCCTACTTAGGGAGTAAAAATGCAGCTTAAACAGTTCAAACAAAGGCCAAATGATGACATCTAAACCATGTCTAGGTGTGCATGCATATATATTAAATAAGTGAAATGTACCACGAGTCATTGGCAGTATAAAAAATGGAATTGCTAATGAATGTGGTCTTTATACTTACCTCACCTTGATGAGCAATGACAGACTGGATTGGCTTGTTGGCTGATGATGAACGCATATCCCAGATAAGTAGCTGGCGGTCATCACCAACAGAACCAAACAGATACTCATGTCTCAAGTGCCATGCAACATCTTCAACGACACCCTCATGGACCTATTAGTTTAGGTAGTTAAGATCTTCATTACCACACTTATCTTTGGGACTTGAAGCAATATAAAGAAGATTAAAGCATCAGCCATTCAAAAAATTATCTTATCTGCTTATGTATATGGCTTCTCTTACAAACAACATCTAATGGCATAAAGGGTAACATGAATAAACTGTCACGACCCCAAATCACTCTTCATCACATGTTCTGCAGATACTACATTACCTTGGAATTCCATCATCTACAAGCAAAATCCCCAAACCTATAGGACAGCCACCGGAATGCAGTACATGGAAGAAAATTTCTTAAAGTTAATCATCTTTTGTGTTGGAATTATGTGTATAAAGCATGATTATTGTGAAAGTTTCCTAAGTGACAATCAACAAATTAAAATCACCAAATAGACAGTAAAAATCTACTGCGTGATAGAAAGCTTGTCAAGTTTTAAACCACATGAATTTCCTCACTTCAAACGAAGAATGTCTGCAATGTGGAACATCCATTCAAGCATGGGTGAAGTTCCCCATGCACAACTTCTCCTTGAATGGACTTCTTGTAAGAAAAAGAAGATGAAGAAAGAAAGCCAGACAAGACAGACTATTTTACCTTGGAAAATTTTTCCAAGACTCAGGCAACCCATATAGCCTCTCCAAGCAATTCAAGCATGCCCTTGTGGCAGGCATGTCTATGCTGATTTCTAACACCAATAAAGAACATGGATTATTTGACAATTAAAGAGAAATTTAACTTAATATATTTTTACCAATGCAATAACTAGCAAGTAGCAAGAGATATTGCATGTGCTAACCAAGAATCAAGAACTGCAAATCATCCAGTACCATTCCAAGCAATGTTCTACATATGGCCAAGTCTCATTGACATGGCTGACACCGCTCTGCTCAGCCTATGATACGGGGCTGGCCCGTATCAGCCTACCAGGTCAACCCAATGGGGGGAATCGTTTACATCTAGAACTCAGAATGACTTGGCCAAGACTATACTACCTCAATCGAGTCACAAGTCATGAAAGACTCGAGGGAGTGTTCTTCACTTTTTCTTGCAGAAAACTTGCGATGTTTTCATGTGCGACTCTACGAATTCAGGATGAGTCACAAGTGATTTACAACGCAGGGAGCTTGGCTTACTAGCACTGTTCTAAAAAGGAACAAAGGCAAATTTTTATGGTAAGTTGACATACATATATACTACAAAGACCACTGAGATTCCCTACTTTTATTGTCTTCATTATGATGAGGGTCCTTCCATCAAGGGAACACTGTTTTTCCATTCGTCAACCAGTTTCCAGCAACTATGATTCCAGTGACTGCACCAGAGAAAATAGCGGCTCCAACAACTACACCATTAGAGGCAGGTTTGTTTTCTTTTAGTTTATTTACCAATTTCACCACTCCCATTTTTCCTTTTCCCCTTTTCTGGCCCTATTTCTAGTCACTCTCTGTCTCATTTTCATCCCCACTCTCCTCCCCATTTTTTTTTCTCATCATTTCTCTCTCTCACTCAGATCCCCATCACCTCAAAGTCATGTTTTGGTGTGGCATCTCTCTCTCTCTCTCTCTGTGCAATCCCTGCACATGGACAGCAAGGGCTCCATGCCTCCATGTTCGAAAGTTTTTTATTTAGTACTGCAGCTTTTATTTTCTTTTTCACAATGAAAGCTATGAAATAAACTTGTCAGGTGAAGAATAAATACTTGCAAACACCACGAGATGAATGTGTCATGGAAGGAGGAGCTTAGATGGAGATGAGGTATAAACTTATTTGACTATTGAATATTTATATTATATTTCTTTTATTATGACATTTTTTTTAACTGAATGTCATTTGTATTGAACGAAGGATATATGATATATCAGGATTATTAGAGATAGAGGTTGAAAACATTGAGGAAGCCAACGTTGTTGATGATGAAGGTAGTGATGAATGTGGAAATGAAAATGTAATAAAATTGTACTCACTAGTTCCATTCTAATTCAGTCATTACCTCCATTACCAACTCAGGAAATGAAGTCCACAAGCAGTCATTGTTGACTACTACTCAAGTTTGAAGACATTTTTATTGATTCTTGAATGCTGATTTCAATTTTGAGATACTGCACTTTGCAACATTGGTTGTTTGAAATTTGATGTTTTCATATCAATTGGTGATCGACATTGTATTTTTGTAACCAATGTAGTGAATTGGTTACTAACTAGTAAGTATTAACTACTTCATTACTTAACTCCTGATGTGCAATGTTAATCTTCTATATATTAGAAGATAAAAATTTAAAACTATTATTCACTTATTAAATTTGCATATTGGAAATGAAAAATGAAAGTTGATTAGGTTCAACCTCAGATATATAATTATTTTAATGTTTAGAGCATTGGACTTTTAGTTTCGGAATCTCAGTTTTAGATAACATATCTATACATGTTGAGTTCGTTAATTATAAATGCTGAATGTCTTGATCTTAGTACTCGTTTTTTTATTGTTGTTCATTGATATATTAATACTTGATGTTCAGTTAAGTTGAACTATGACATTATAGAGTAGAAACAGTAGTTTGATGCCTTAATTGTATGGTTTCTAGTTATTACCTTAATACAATTTAGTTATGACTATACTTGACATTGTTTTGACTTATTTCTGAATCATATAATAGTCGGGTCATCCTACAACCTTTTTATTTATAAATGACAAGTTATATAAATTTTTCTAGAAAAAAAATAGTTAACAAAACCAGGCCCGAGTCACTAAGTTGACCCACCAAGTCAAGAGTTGAGAACGGACGAGCTGTGTCCCAAGTGACTAGGCCTTAAAACATTAGTTCTAAGTAAGATTAACTGTTACCAACACTGTCATTCTTGCTCCCAAATCTTTGAAAACACTATGATGTTCAATTGAGGTTTAACTAAAGTGAGAGAAGACTCAGAATTGATAACATTGCCAATATCATGACAATTTGCATTTCATATAAGTGTGGAACTAACTTTGCCAGATTTCAGTTTGTACAAAGCTTACTCATGAACATGAGAATATTCTGAAGATAGTGTTACAAAAACAGTCTTTAACATGAAAAACTTGTAATTCAAAACATTCTTGTAATAATATTGGGATATTCTCCCCTTTTATTTTAAAGTACTTCTAGAGTATGTTTCCTTTTTTATTTATTTTAAACTATTTTTTTTCGTTATCAGAATGTTTGTAAGTAGTAGGAAAATGTTATATATAATTCTTAAATTATTTGAATTACTAAGATTTTTCCAAGAGAAAGAAATCTAGCAAAAAGTACTCAAAAGTGATGCATGTACGGATGCCGTATGGTATAAACTTACAAAGCGAAAACTTCATGAGTAGGCCCTCTAACCAGCACTCTAAACCAAAAAGGGGAAAAAGGACAAGCTTCCAGCTGGTCTTGTTTTCAAAGGATATACATCCCAGGTAACAAATTCTTCCAACACCCTTTAACTTGGAATTGAAGGTCTCACTGAATCTACTTGCAAAGTCTTTGTGAGTAGACATGGAAAAAAAATACCTTGTCGTGATTTTTCCAGATATTTCTTCAAATTCTTTTCACTGTGTTTCAAGAAAAAGTAATTATCATTTCATGCATGGACCTCCTGAGAAATGAATGGTTAGAACAAATAATAAAGTTGTTCATACACATGCATCCATATGGTCCAGACATGAGCAAATAGATCTGAAGATAAAACAATTTGACTTGAGCCAGACGGACTCAGAGAATGAGGATTGCAAGAAGACCGTACATCAACAGAAGTGCATAAAAAGATGTCAGATCTACGACGTGTCGTTGAGCCACTGTGTGAAACAATAGAACAGTTTCTCTAACAATAGTATCTTGACCTTCGAAAACCATACCTTGAAGATCTGTTGAGCTTCAAGCGCTTTATTTTTTGGAGTTGCATTAATATCCCACAAACATATCTGGGCATCATCAGAACCACTAAGCAGATTACCCTGCTTGAAAGTACTCCAGGATAGACCATAGCCCTCAGTATTGTGACCTCTTAACCTAAGATCTGGATTACAGGCACCATCCAGTGGAGGCTTAGAGGGGTGTTTGCTATAATCAAACACATAAACCTCCGCACTAACGGTCTTTGTTGCAATAATGAAAGGATTTTGAGGCATGTAACGAGCCCGATTAACCTCTCCATCATGGTTGATTTGCTGAATTATTTGGACCTGTGAAGAAGAAGATTGAAGGAAATCAGGTGACCGCCATGAAAACACATACAAATTATAAGAATATGACTTTATTTCTTTCTAAAAAAAGGAAAGCATTTAAATATCGACTGAATGAGAACAAAACAAAATATAACTGTTCAAGAAGGCTTGATGCGCTTCCAGGAAATTATACATAGCCTATTAGGGTAAAACAAAGAGAAAATCAGCAGAAGAAGATAACACATGCAAGTTTTTTCATGAAGAAGTCAAGAACATAAAAAATTTATGCTTCACAGAATAAGCCATAATCTCTAACTCCATAGCAACACAATTTACTGCCAATGCTGCCACAGCCTCAACCATGCAGAGACTTGCACAAAAAGCAGTATGTATACATAAAGAAAAAGAAGGGAGGATGACTGAAATAAATTAACTACTTTAACCATTATAGTTGCATACAAGGTTATCCACAATGGAATTCTGAATTCTTGAAAAGTGAAAATCAAATTCTTCCAAGTATTAGGATTTGAGACTCAATCTAACCAAAAATTCTACACAAAGGGAATGACCAAATCAAAAACTCCAAGCACTAGAGTTACAACTTTGCACTACATTATATTTGAAAAGACAACTACATCATATTTAAAAAAGACAGTGCCAATTAATACATGATACCATGTAACTTAAATACTTTTAGAAGAAGAAATCAGTAATGACAATTTTCAGCCCAAAAGAAAAATAAAGCACAATGAGTTTTCCAAAGCTCAAATAGAACCAAAATTCGATCTTAGCTCTTACTCACTGAAGTTGACTAACAAGTACCCCCATCTATGTCTTAAGGGCTTCTCAAATATGCTGCTCACCTTCGTCAACTTGACTGTGGGTGAAAGTGCAGCATAGATGTGGCATGGGACATGGGTGAAGCTGCTTTTGATGTTATACACTAATTCAATTACATATACATCATGTACACATGTAAAGGTAAGCTTATCTTAGACACATACACGCACATGTGATGTGTACATACGCCTGCACATATGTAATGTAGGATGCCATAAAGGTAACCTTATCTTATAAACATGCACACACATGTGGTATGTATATATGCCTGCACTTACGTGATTTAGGATGGCAAGAGTCCCAAGAGTAAATAGCAAATACCACATCAACGAACAATACCCTTGACAACAGCCAACAAGATCACAATGCCAGCTCTACCCTACAAGCAAAGATCTCCTACGAATGAAAGAACAGGAGCTTCATTTGTATGACTGAAGACCAGACTATCTGACACTAGACGTCATGCAAACAAAGAATGAAAATTAGGTTGCACTGTGAGGCGGCCTCAAGCACAAGAAATATTAGGAGAATATCACTATTATCTAGGATGTTAGGCATCTCCAAGGGTCAGTGAATCAGTAATCCAGGTTTCATTGAGATCATGTAACCAAAACTATCAGTACGAAGTGAACACCCATGGGCTGACCTTAACAGACGGAAAGGGAGAAAAAGAGAGAGAGGAACCTGTCAGTCACAAAAAAGAATCGCCTTATATACCAACTGTTAAACCTAAATCCTAAAGATACAAGTAAAATAGATATCCAGTCGATCTCCAAAACATGATAACCTAAAGGACTATAAGGCAGAAAAAACCAAGAAATGCTGTAGGAATCGGAAGGATGCATCAGCCATTTCAGACACCCTTACTGAAAAATAGCAATAAAATTCAATAACCACAATTTAGAAGCCACTGACACTTTTAGAAAAGAAAAAATAGCACCAATGATCCTCAGGCCCACAAAAACCAGACCGCTCCTTCTCATCGTCATCACCCTTGACCCTAAACCTACCTCACCAAAACCAACCCAACCAAAAGATCAATGAACCAAAATTAATAAAACCAGAACAATACAAAGCAAAGCCCACCAATGTCCCCAAAGAAACCCAACAAAATCAACAAAAAGGAAGACATGATTTCATGCTTCAGAACGGGAAAGCCTTCCGAAAGCCACATCAAAAAGCCCCAAGAGGGTGCATTAATCAGAAAAAGAAAAGGGAAATCAAACAAAAGCGTCCCAGAACAGCACCAACAAACAAAAATAAAAGAAACCACCAACCACACGTCAGAGGTTCATCACCTTCCCGTTGGCGCAACCGAAGCCGCCGATCTCGCCGCGCTCGTCGTCGTACTGTCGAGCGTCGCTCTCGGCATCCTCGAGTGGGAGCTGGACCTGGGCGAGCATAAGATAGTTAGGCTCGTTGTCAGAGGTGTGGGTTCCGAGAATCATCTTCTGCACGGAGTGATCCTTTCCCGGTGGCTCCTCTCTGTCGGGGAGCCACTGGACGGTAAGGGAAGGCCACTCGAGGGCATGGGTGATCACGAGGTCGTAGAGGAAAGGCGTGTTCTTTTTCCAGATCTTGTACTCCTCGTTGATCAGCCGCTCCTCTATCTCCCCGCGGAACCCCTCGTCGTCCTTCGCCATGGCCTCCTTCCCCTTCCCCTTCCCCTCTTCTCTGGTCTTGGCGGGAAAGAGAAACCAGCAACGGCTAAAGTGTGGATGCGAATATAAAAGATGATGATTAAGGGCTATGGGGGGGGAAGGCTTCTACTTCATTTCCACGAAAAAAATTACTGCTGTTAAGGCGCTCCTGAACAGAGGAGATTCAACGCGCATTGAACTCGATTTTCGACAAGTACCTTCCCGTCTTCCGAACCAAGTTCGTGGTGAGGGTCGCATGGAACCCCTTATGCCCACGCCTTGTGTTTTTTCTCAACAAAGGTTGCGGCCTTTCTCCTTGTACCGACCTCTCAAGGATTGAGGATTCGTAGAACTCGCTTGGGATGTTTTATGGTCAAGATCATGAACCCATTGAGACGTGATAGCGATCATAGGTTGAACATCAAAGGGCAGAGCCAAGGCAGCGCCGGTTGGGACTCTGGTTACCCCTCAAATAAAATTTTAGACGTAAACTTTACAAAATTTTATTCATCTTATATGAAAATTTTAAAAAATTATATTTTAGCCTAGTTAAAATTTTGAAACTATAATTTGACTCCTCTTGTAAAAAATTTCCAGCTTTGCACTTGCTCAGACCCCTTTAAAATAGACCACCATGCGGCTTAGTCCATTTTACTGCATCATGATGTTGAGGATGGGTCTGCCCTTCCCATGCCAAATGAAGGAAGGATGATTCTGCCCTGAAGGAAGGATGGTTAAAGGTTGATCCTTCATCCCCCCCCCCCCCCCCCCCCCCCCCCCCCCCCCCCCTCGAGCTCTAGATAAGCTTAGGTTTTCCAAAGGTTTCTTAATATGGCCCCATTAGAGAGGTGGGGACATACTGTTAAGTGGGTGACATGTAAAATAAAGAAAATTGGAAAGGATGTTGGCCTAGAGGCCATTTCTGGTGATCCTATTCCTAATGAACAAGTGTTTCTGGTTAACCTAATGAAGATTTTCCTTCAGCAATGTGGTGACATTTTTTTTATGTTTGAACACATTGTTAGAAATAAATAATAATGGAATGTCGTATCTTATGTTGTACATAATGAACGTGCAAACCAACTTCTATAGTAGAGGTGGAAAACACTTGGTACATGATGTGCATTCCCAATCACCTAGTTATAGGATCTCAAGACCATAAATCGCAATACATTCATGACACTAAAAAGAACATTAAAACAAGAGTTAAGAGTAAAACATAATGGCAATTATCCTTGGTAACTCATATTTGCATAACTAGACCATATTAAAAAATAAAACTGCCGCACACTAATGTAATACTTAATTTTTTTTTAACTCCCTTATGCATTACTGTGCATTACTATAGCATCAACTTTAAACTACATGCATGTCCATTCATTTGCATCATATTTAACCCGATACTCCAAGAGATGACCTAAATTTTAAGAACTTTAAATGGTCAAGTGCTTTTGTAAATCCTTTGGCAACTTTATCATTTGTGAAACAATATTTCATTATTATCATTCCATCAGCAACAACTTCATGGATAAAGTGATGATGTAACTTAATGTGTTTAGTTTTTCCATGAAATACCAGATTTTTTGTCATGACAATTGTTGCTTGATTATCAGAAAATAATGTTGTTGCCTTGATTTGTTTCTTATGCAAGTTTTTCAAAATTTTTCAAATCCATATTGTTGAACATGTGGTTGCAGTTGTGGCAACATACTTTGCTTTAGAAGATGATAGAACTACAGTTGCTTGTTTTTTTTTATGTTCACGACACTGCCCCCGAGCCAAGGGCAAAAACAAGCCCACTTGTGTTTTTTCCTATCATCAACAAAACCAACCCAAACATTGACAGAAAAGTCAATTAACTTAGAATTGGAATTAGATCAGTACCAATTCTCATAGTTGGTTGTTGATCGGATGTAATGAAAATTTGTTTTGTTGTTTCAAAATGATGTATTGATGAACATACATAAACCTTGAAATCAAACCAAACAATATATGAGTGTGTCTCCATGAGGAACATAAATTTCTCTTCAAACTCTTGTATAACTTCTCATCGGCTCTCACTCTATCATCATTCATAGTTAACTTCTCATTAGTGTTTGTGGGAGTTGAACATAGTTTTCATGGTAACATATTAAATTTCTCAAGTATATTTGAAGCATATTTTTCTTCAGAAATACAAATATCATCATATGTTTGTGGAACTTGATTTTTTAAAAAAGTAATGTAACAATCCCAGATCTGACTTATCAAATTCATACATCATGTTTGCCTTCTAAATTTTTTAATGATGTTACTAGAGAAGCTTGCATACATTATATCATCTACATAAACATGTACTATTAGAGCATCATTACATGTTCCCTTCACATATAAAGCATGCACACTTTCACTTCTATGAAAACCGCTATGTGTTAAGTATGTGTCTAATCTCCCATACCAGGCTCATGGTGCTTGTTTAAGGCCATAACGTGCTTTTTTCAACTTGTATGTCTTCTCCTCATATCCGTTAATAACAAATCTCTGTGGTTGGTAAACGTAGACTTCTTCTTCCAAGAAGTCATTTAAAAATGCTGACTTCACATCAAACTGAAAAATTGACCATTTTATATGAGTAGCTAATGCCAAAATAATTCTAATAGTTTCAAAGCATGCAACAAAGTAAAAAAATTTCTAAAAAATCTACCCCATATTCTTGAGCATATCCTTTTGCGACAAGTCTTGCTTTGTATTTTTTGTATGCTTCTATCAACATTGTATTTTTACTTAAACCCACTTAATACCAATGACATTTTGGCTATAGATCTACAAGTTCCCAATTATTGTTATTTTCAGTGGTTGACATTTCTTCTTCTATTGATTTCTCTCATTCTTGTTTTTCACAAACATCTTCATAACACATTGGTTTTGTGATCCTCAAAGCAAGTGCACAATTATAAATATCATCAGCCATCTTTACCTTTCTTCGTGGACTATCATTGTCGTTTGCTCCCCTCTCCTTCCTTGAAAGTTGTTGAAATGTGAATCAGTAAAAATTCTTTTCAAATAGGGGTTTTAAATAAGAATTTCAAGAAAAAGGGTTCCACCCGTTGGTACGAGATCCAACCATTCTTGCTGCCTTTAACATGGGTAATTGGACCAAGGACTAAGAATCATTTGGATTATGTACGAGTTATTGATGTAAATCCTATATGCTTGTGCATTGGGATTTTGAATTTAAGAAACAAAGTTCATTTTGAATAAGTGAGTTGAACTTGTTTTGAAAATGAATTCCTTGGATAAGTTATTTGAAGATTGGGATTTCAAAGAAATTGAGTTTTTTGTTGTAAACTCAAGATGATTAATGGTTTGAAATTGTGATCGTCTTATGATCAATTTTTAGGAAAATAGGTAAGTTACCTTAGCAAACAAAATTGATTTTGCATTTTTCTTTTGCCAAATCGTGTGATTTGGTCTAAGATATTTAGAACTTGTGATTTGGTTAGGTAGAACTCATTCTTTTGATAAAACATAGGTTCCAAATAGTTAGAAAACGTATTGTTTTCTAAACATATTTTGGCCAAGATTACAAATTAAGTGAAGTTTACAAATTCTTGTTTCAATATCACTTGGTCATTTTTTGCAATTCAAATTTGAATCACTTAATTTCTTGAGAATGTGCATGTGGTGCTATT
Organism: Nymphaea thermarum; assembly: GCA_011799765.1. Lineage (NCBI taxonomy): Eukaryota > Viridiplantae > Streptophyta > Magnoliopsida > Nymphaeales > Nymphaeaceae > Nymphaea > Nymphaea thermarum. The sequence goes on from JAANDH010000913.1 coordinate 119,102, forward strand.
GACTTTGGGTGAAAGTGAATGCATGACATAAGAAGGAAAACTACATGAGACATTCATCATTCTCTCTCTCATAATCTCTCAAGATTCTTTCATATGAAACATTCATTTTTCACTCTCATAATCTATCAAAGTTCATTCATTGCAATTACATGTCATACAATCTACACATAAAGATTGATTTTAATTAAAATGTAGGACTTTCTCTAAATGTGTTCATTATATTATTAAGCACAAGAATTAGAGATGCAGTCCATAAACTTGAGACTTAACAAAATGATGAAGAATGATGCCAAAATCAGTTTTTAAAATAGATGGAAGACGTGGATGACATCCACTTTTGTCTCAAAATAAATAAATAAAAAAAACAGATTTTGGGCTGATTTAAATAACTGAAAATTGTAGACATTAATTCCAAGAGAGAGAGCTTGTTTCTTGGATAAAAACAACAAGTCTTTAGAAATTGACTAGATTCTTCATGAGTTGATTGTTTAAATAAACAAAAGCAATGCACCTTTTGAAAATATGCTTAACTTTTGTGCCAAATATGCACATTGAGTTTCGATCATGATGCTTAGAAAACTTTATTTCCTCCAATCTATTCAAATTTCAGATTTCATAGCAATGGAATCGTTCACTTTTTTTTTTTGGATGATTTTAGAATAGTTGATCCTCCTTTTAGGGGAGTAAATAATGAAAATTTTCAGCATTTTCAGAGAAGGTTAATCCAATGCAAATCTGAAAATTTATGAATGAGATCAGTAGCTCATAAAAAGTGTTTTAGGATGCTGATTGGATGGGTTTTTATATATTTTTTTTATTGTTCCTCAAAGCATAGCCACTTTGTGGCTGAAAATTGACATTTCAAATTGTATAAACTTGGACACTATTAAGCTAATTTCTATAAAGCTTGGTCTGATTTCAGCAACTTGTATACAATTTTACGTATGAATTGCTGTCAATAAAAGAAAATTTAAGATGAAATGTAATGATTTCATAGCTTTGTACTACGAAAATCAACAAGAGATCTCTTTTCTTAAAAATCAGTTTGGAAATGTGTTTCAACCTGATTTTTAAAAAAGAAAAGTGATTTTTAACAAGAGATTGCACGTGTATCTCTCTCTCTCTCTCTCTATATATATATATATATATATATATATATATATATATATATATATATATATATATATATATATACACACACACACACACATACTTATCATACTCTTCAAAATGAAATTTAATCAAGGGACCACATAACTCATGAATCATGATGATTCATGGTTGAGTTCTTTTATGTAGGAAGATTGAAAACTTGTTTCTAATCTCCCTTATCACCCTTGATCAATCGAAAAAGCATCAAACAAAATGACTTTAAATGGAAAGAGATGAATGAATGCTCAAGCTAGTCTGTCCTTAGGTTCGCCATGCAAAGGTGGATCACATCTATGAGAATGTATTCATCCTTAATAGACTTTTTCATCATATATGTTGCAACAAAATCACTCTCTCACAGTGGGATTCTCTCACGGTGGGGAATTCAAAATGGTTTTAAGCTGGTTGTTTTGAAAGGAACGTAGCCTTGGGGCCCTTTTCAAAGTTTGATTCATGGGTTCATCTTTTAGAAAAAGCGACTCGTGCATGCATTATGCATTAACATGTACATTTAATCGTAGTTTTCTTATAGTTGGACATCATTCCTAGCTATAAAATAAATGAAAATAAACCCCTCCCATGAATTGCTGAAATTAAAATGAACCAACAAGAAGCTAAAATAGATGAGAAATGAGTTAAAATCACAGACCATGTGGTTGGTCTCGATGCTTGATCTTATTCTTTACTTGTTTTCTAAATCAAGCAATCATAAGCAAGAATCTAAGCTTGGATTCGAGCTTAGCAAAGTTAGAAGAAGAAGAATGACTTGTTGGAATTTGTAGTGGGGAAGAGAGTGTTTCTCTCCACGAAAATCCTAAGGGTTCACTTAAGCACCCTAACTTAGCAAACTCGATAGAGAGAATAGGAGAAATGAAGAAGAGAATGAGAAAGATGGGGAAGAAGGCTAGGACCTATATGACTATTTTCTCTTGATTTTATAAGTTTCATCATTAAAATGAACTAAATAACCATTTTCAAGCAGATAACCAATGCTCAATAAATTATAAGTTAAACTAGGTATATAGTAAACATCATGAATTAACTTTTTACTCCCTAATTTAATCTTAACTTCAATAGTTCTTTTGCTTTCACTTTGTACTTGCTTATTATTTTGGAATCGTACACATTTACAAACTCGTCAATATGGTGGAAAAGATTCTTTTCACCTGTCATATATGGTTACTGCAACCACTATCTACAAAACACACATGAACAACCTTAGCTTTCGAATGGGCAATGAACAGGTCACTATGATTACCTTCTTCCTTTTTTTTCAACCACATTGGTATGCTTTTTTGCCTTCTCAGAGCATTTTTCCTTGATGTGCCCATATTTTTTGCAAAAATAACATTATGTAACTTGGTCGTTGTTTGCTACCATGGTCAGCGTTCTGCCAACCTCCACTAAATCTCCTATGGCGACGGCCACAACCATGATAGTCACTTTTGCCACTTCCTCTATTTGCATATTTGCGCTATTGGACATACCTTTGCCATCTTTTTGCTTGTTATAAATTTTTGCCTTAGCATTACTTTTATGCTCTATCTTTTTTTTTTGTTGACATGTTCAACCTTGCTTCATGTGCTAAAAGCAAACCCATTAATTTGTTAATAGAATAAGTACTCCTGTCTTTGGATTCTTCTCTAGCAATTACGACAAGATCAAATTTGGTTGGCAAAACTTCGTAAAATGTTCTCCACTACTTTTTTTTATCTTATATTATTTTTGTGAAAGTTTTCATTTGATTTACAGTAGTAGACATTCTAGAGAAGAAATTTTGAATATATTCATTTTCTTTCATATGCAAGTTCTCAAATTCCTTACATAAAGTTTGAAGTTTTACTGTCGTTACCTTGCTATCTTCATGATAAGCTATCTTCAAAATCTTCTAAACTTCTCTTGACTTGGTCACTGTTGTGATGCAAGGGAATATATTTTCAATCACAACTTACGGCAAAACAAGAAGAGCCTTTGCATCCTTCTTGCGTATCTCCTGCTTCATTTGAAGATTTTGCCACATCATTTTCAGCTAGACCACAAAGATCTTGTGATATAGAAAAATTGTCTTCATTTTGATGCTCCAAAATTCATGATTTTCTCCATTAAAAATATGTACCAAAGTGTGCGAGAGGTTGAGAGTAGTATTCAAATTCATACCATTTGATGATATTTTTCAATCAGGTGTTTATGTTCAATCTTTCAAAATCAGCTTCAAAACAATCTTCGATATGTCCTAATTCACCTCGATGAATACACCCAACTTGATATAGCTTGTGAGCTCTGATGAAAAATGTTGGAAATAAATAATAATAGAACAATGTACCTTATATTGCATATAATGAACTTGCAAACAACTTTTATATTAGAGGGGAAGAACACTCATACAACTCGCAACACCCACAAGACCACCTTAGCACAACTTACACTTGGTATAAAATGCACATTCTCAATCACCTATGACCCATAACTTCAATCATAATGATGGCATAACTCATGACATAAATCACATTACATTTATGACATTAAAAAACAAATTAAAAAGAACATTAAAACATGAGTTAAGTGTAAAACATAAAGGCCATTACCCTTGGTAATTCATATTGACATTACTAAACCATATTAAAAAATAGAACTGTCACATACAAATGTTATGCATTATTGTACATTCCTATAACAACAATTTTAAACTCCTTGCATGTCCATTCATTTGCACCATATTTTAGTACGCATATGATGTTGATATTGCAGGCTGCTTGCTCATGATGGTGTTGACAAGGGGAGTGATGTAGATGATAGGGTTTTTCATCTGCCAAGCTGAAGAAAATCGCTCAATAAAGAAGCCAACTGTTTCTATTGAAGAAGATTGCTCAATAGAGAAGCCAACTGTTTCTATTGAAGAGATGGATGTTATTGACAACAACCATAGCTGCAGGTTGCAAGATATATATGTTTTTTGGTAGGACATTCCCTACTCAATTAGATGTTAGCTAGAGCTAGAGGAAATGGGCAACTCTTTGGATAAAACTAGTGCACACCCTCTAAAGCACAATGAGAAGCAAATGCTACTGGCCCTAGCCGCTACCGCTACCAAATTAGTGGTGGTTAATGAGATAAATGTTGAACAAACATCTAGCCATAGATCTCATGATCATATGGCTCAAATGAAGCCAATGGAACATAGATGATTAATGTTGCTATGCAAATCTAACTCTTCACAAACCTTGGAGCAGGAGAACCAAAGGACATTGGTGATGGCTACCAAGTCATTTTCTAACAAATTAATGGTAGTGGACAAGAAAGGTGGTGTAATGAGGGATGAACATCCTACTAGAAGTCACCTAAATGAGACTGAGATAATAGCCGAGTGAGTAGAGATTCTCAATATAAAAAACAACTATATCATGGGACTGAAGTGTCATGGATCAACCAATGGTTGGTAAATACAATACAATTATATGAACTGCAATGAGAAGGTTTTAGGACTTGAAGAGAACGATTGAGCAATAATTATGAAGAATGAGATCAACATTAGGCTGAGTTACTAATAAAAACATTTGGGTTAGAACGCCCCACAACAACCCCATAGGAATTGGCCAATAGCGAGTTGTGCTCTTTTTTTTTTTTTTGGTCACTGTAATCACCCCAAATTTTTCAAAAAAGGGGGTTATTAAAATTTTGGGTCTATTATTTTTAAAATAAATTTTAAATCCAAGTTTAGATCTAAAATCCAAGTTTAGATCCAAATCAAGAATTCCAAACTCAAATTCAAATTTTGACTCCAAAATTCCTTCCTCTTGGATTCAAATATTGAATTCAAATTTCAAATTTTAGCTCTAAAACTCTTCCCTCTTGAATTCAAATCCTAAATTCAAATTTTGAATTGGGCTCTAAAATTCTTTCCTCTCGAATTCAAATCCTAAATTCGAATTTTGAATTTTGGCTCTAAAATGCTTCCCTCTTACACCATCTTGAGATTCCATAATGTAAAAGAGAGTATATTACTATGGATTTTATTAGGACTACCGAGAACTAGGAGACAACTATCTAGGTGATAGTTGATAGATTGACTAAGTCAGCTCATTTTTTGCATATCCACGAGACTCAGTTAGTGTACTCATTGGCTGATCTATATGTTGATGAGACAGCTAGATTGCATAGAGTTTCATATATAATTGCATTAGACTGAGATGTACTATTTATGTTATCACCCCAAATTTTTCCAAAAAGAGGTGTATTTCCTTTTCACTCAAATCTTAATTATTTTATTTGGATTTAATTCTTGGGTCTTAAGCCCAATCCTAAACCAGAAATAAATTCGCAACTATTTGATCCTGAATGAATCTTTAAACCCTTGTCTGAACCCAAACAAGAAATTCAAATTCAAACCTAACTTTAAGCATGAGATTCAAATCCAAAATCCATCTCTTAGATCCAAATTAAATCCAAATTAGATCCAAAACCCAAATCTAGATCCAAATCGAGCATGTCAAACTCAAATTCCAAAACCGAGATCGAAACGACAAATTTGATGCTTTCGAGTGCCATGCACGCATGCACAAACCTTCCCTTCGTTTTATGTCTCACCCTTATGCCAAAAATATGTTTTGAGCTTAGTAGAACACATCAGCAACCAATTGAACCCAATTCGGATCTAAAACGAGCCCAAAATCATTTAAAACAGAGTCGGCTTCGTTTGCAAGAAAACCAATTTTACCCCTTTTATATTTTAAATATGATTTTTAAATTCTTTTTATCATTTTTATACTTCGAACAATCACTGGGAGGCGAAAGCCACCCGCCATTGGTCCATACGAGACAATAAGGGGGCATTTTGCAACCTTTATGTGAACTCGACATGCCAGCGCTTGCCATTGTGCGCAAAAGCGTCGTGCAAGGATAAGGGCAACCCCACTTAGTCAAAGCCTACTTAAAAAAAATTAAAATTTATTCAAAAATATTTGAAATAAGCATGAAAATTTTGTTAAATTCAAAAACTTCAGATTTTAAGTTTTGGCTCCAAAACTCTCTATAAATACCCCCACAATCCTCCATCTTGGGCATTAGTTATCCCTTGGAGAATTTTTAGTGCTTTCTCACTTGAAGTTTTAGAGTTTTTCTTTAGTTTTTTTCCTTCATTTCTCTTTTCTTCTCTTCTTCATTTTCTCCAAACTTGGAAGCAAGCTTCTCCAAGTTCAAACTCTTCAAAGGAGCAAGAAGAGACCTCTTAGATGGATATTTTTATCATTTTGGAACTTCATCTGAGGCGATCCATGGATCATTCAAAGGAGACTCATTTCCAATATCATTTATATTTGAGGTATGTAGTCCTCCATTTTATTTTCATTTCCTCTTGCCACATCCTCATGGCCATGCAAGAAAGCTCTAAAAATTCCCTCTCCGAAGTCTAGAGCTACTCTTGAGTGCACCGAGAGTATGAGCAAAGTGAAATATATTCTACTTCTTCATTTATTTTCAAAAAATATGCTTGAAATGATGTTCATGTGTGATATACTAATTTTCTTGATTAATGAGCGAATGCACAACAAGAATGAGTGTTTGGGTTGGGATTTCTTAAATTTATGTTGATTTTTGTGATTGGGATTTGTCTAACCCAGAAATCCCTTCACGAATTTATACATGTTAAAGTGCATCTTCATATCATTTTTATGTTTTTTTTTTTTTTAAATCACCCAATTAAGAACCCCAATGAATATTTTATCATGTTGCTCTTCATTCCATGTATGTTTAATTTTCTTCCATACCCAATGGTGGAAGAAATCGATCTTCTTGTAATAATTGTGGTTTTTATGTTCATATACAAAAATATTTAGAATCATATTTTCCAAAAGATTTTCGAAAGCATGAACCCTATCTAATGAGGCCTTGGAGACTTAACCCAGGCTCTTGCATTAGTCCAAGTTTCTCTCCAGCCTACATAAAAATTGAAGTCAGATATGTTCAAGTCCTTTCTTGATTTTAACTCTCATGAAGGCATATATGTATAGTTATATGTGTATACATGCACACGACTATCTCTCTATCTTTCTCTCTTTATGATCTAACATATTCTTTACAAACTCTCGTATACATATATATAAATATATATATATATATGTATATTCCATTATAAAATCTCTCTCTCTCTCTAAAATCTTCTTCTCCCTCTCTATTTGATCTAAACTTTCTATTCGCAAACTTTCATATACACATCCATACGTGTATATATATACATATATATGTATATATAAGTAAGTACATGTATACTTATCTCTCTCTTTTTTAAATCCTTTGTTTTTTTTATTTTCAAAATCTCTTTCTCTCTCTCTTTCTCCATATTCCTCTTGTATTCAAGTCTTTCATCTTTTCCATTCTTTTGAGTATCTTTCTCCCAAGATCTTTTCATTTTTCAACTTCACCAAGATCAAAATTCAAGCAATGACCCAATATTGGAATTATGGTTGCTTGTCTACAACCCCATTTCATTTTCAAAAACTTTTCTCTTTTCATAGAAGTGTTTATGACAATTATTTAAATAAAAATAAGAAATGTATGTGATGGTAGGAATTCTCTTAGATGAACGTTATGGTATGAATGAATGTTTTCTTCTAATCACATAAGCCCAATGCATCTATATATTCACATTCACTTAACATCATGAATAATCATAAGTACATTTGTAAAAGAACTTAAGCATGATGAGATGAAACTCTAAGTAGGTAATAATCAAATTAGAGTAAAATCTCGAACCTACCTAAAGTCTTAAGAGTACACTAAAGTGACTTTAAAAGGTAATTAAGTTTTACAAATGATATTTGTAAAGATTTCTCAATTCAAAATTTCTCAAATCAAAATGTTTTACACTCTCAAATGATTCTTCCAAACTTTCTCAAAAATTTGAAATATTAAATCTTCAACATTTTCTCAAACACTACACTTGCATTTGGAATATATTGACGGGTGAGTCCCTTTCTTTCTTATTTCAAAATAAAACCTCCTTTTTTAGAGCATTTCAAAAAGCCAAAAAGGATTTTTGGGGATGCGAACAATTTTCTTCATGATTTTGGAGATCCCTACAGTGAGCTTTAGAGGTTCAGCTATGTATGAGTTTAGCATTCCATCCTTAGACCAATGGGCAGATAGAGAGTTTGATTTTGATCCTTTAAGATATGCTTCGAGATTGTTCCTTGACATGGAGAGGAGATTGGGATCAACATATTAAGCTGACAAAGTTTGCAAATAACAACAATTATCACTCTAGCCTTGGGATGGAACATTATGAAACATTGTACGGTTGACCATGTTGTTCTTTGGTATACTAGGATGATGTTGGAGACAAGTAGATAGAAGACCCCTTAATGTTACAACGTTATTCTGAGTAGGTACATATAATTAGATATAAGCTAATTGCAGCATGGGGTCATTATAAGCAGTGAGCAGACCACCTACTCAAACGTTTAGCTTATGAGGGAGGGGAATTGGAGAGTCTCCTCGAGAAGGTCGTTTTTAGATTTGGGAAGAAGAAGAAGCTTGGTTCACAGTATATTGGACCATTTGAACTTCTAGAGATGATAGGCGACATTTCTTACATTTTGGCATAGACTCCATAGTACTCCCAATTACATAACTTTTTTTTATGTGTCGATGCTTTTGTGATATGACCGTGGCCATGTGATCAGTTATGAGGAACTTGAGGTGTAGGATGGTCTTTCTTACAAGAAGAGTCCGTTGAGGATAGTGGATGAGTATGACAGTATGTTGAGGACGAAGAGAATCCCAATTGTTAAAGTTGAATGGCAGCATCATAGAGCAATAAAGTGCACATGGGAGCTTAAGGCCGAGATGTTGTTGATGATACCTTCACCTGTTTGATTCCCTTATGAAATTTTGAGAAACATTTTTCTAAGGGGTGTAAGAAATATAATGCCTTAGATTGCAGGTGCTTTTTGAGACTATACCTGTATATTTTTGAGCTACTTGTTCTTACTTGCTAGTTGTGGTGGCCGACTTTTTAGTGGATTGAAGTCAAATGAGACTAGTATGGTTGGATAGAGTTCACGATTATCTCTTCAATGATACTAATAATGTTAAAATAGGACTATATGTGGTGAAGAACTGGTCTATGGAATTTTAAGTTTTTTTGAAAAGTTTAGAAAACTTAATTGCAGTTTTCAAGAACTAGGAAGCTAGTGGTTTGCAAATTCAGGGTACTATTAAGGAAGTTAACTACAAGCCAGCAGGTAGATTAGTAAATTGTTAATCCAAGGATTAATGATCTTAAGTAGGATTAAGACATGTTTAATGATGGCTTGATCATGGATTAATGTTAATTAATCATGTGACTAACCACTAATTATACCAATAATTACTATGTACAATTTGTAGCTGCATGGTTGTGATTTCAAGCATACGAGCATAGTTGTGGTATATATGTGAGTTGATATATATATATATATATATATATATATATATATATATATATATACACACACACACACACATACATATACATATATATCGCAACTATATATATGTGTGCGTGTGTGTATTATACGTAAGTTGAATATGTGTTGTCTTGATTCGCTATTGTATTTTGCTGATTTATAATTATTGATCTGATAATGAGGGCCTGGGCATGAGCTGGACATAGGGCAATTGCTTAGGGCAAGATTTACCGTGAATGAACCATACCAACTGTATATTAGTCATGCTCACTATAAGAAGTGTTAGGTGAGCAACACAAGGGCCTGGGTTTAAGAATGGACTTACCAAGAACTGACCATATCATGAAGTAGTCCTCACCCAGGCTACTAAAGAGATGCATGTCCCCACATATAATACAGGACGTGCTGCAGCAGCAGCTATAACTCCTCAGCTTAGTTGGAAGTCACAGACAAGATTACCCCAGGTTCTTAAATTTTGTGCTGCAGCAGCAGCTATAACTCCTCAGCTTAGTTGGAAGTCACAGACAAGATTACCCCAGGTTCTTAAATTTTGGTGGCTCAGTTTTTTTTTGTATGTGATGACCGTAAGCTACATAACGGCTTTGTGGAGCCCTACATTCCATTAGGGAGCTACGACGTTGCTCAGTGGTCAGAGTTATGTGTTTGAATGCACACCTTATGTTCTGATGACTATTTATTGCTTAGATGAATGACATACACAGTGGTGTCCCTATTGTTCTACCTATGCTATTTATGCATGAATGGATGATTCATGTGTGGGCCTTAGAGATAGGTCTGAAAAAGGAAGAACTAGACTGGAAATTAGAAAGAAAGAAAAGAAGAAAGAAAAAATTACTTTAATCGTAGGCCTAAACTTGAAGCTAATACTAGATCATGACCCCAACAGACTCAGCCAAGTCTTTGCTAGTTGGCTCGGATGACGTCTATTGTGGCTCATGCCTAAGCCTTCACGTAGAACTTTAAGAGTTTTTTTTTTTAATTAAATTTTTCTTGAGCTTTAACTTCGGTACTCGTTTGGGTTTTCTCTTTATTGTAGTCAACATATAAGCTCAAAAATCATGTGGAGAGAGTGGGCATTGACCCCTTTTTATAGGTATTTGGGAGAGGACAATTCCTTTCCAAAATTGATACATGACTAAACTTCTTTGGGGGACCATGCCCATTCACAAACCATAGGTTAAGTCTTGAAAACCATACACTGTATCATGCATTTTTCAACTAGAAAACAGATTTATGTTCATTTTGGAGTTCACTAAACACATAATTCGATTCTAAATCATATTGAGTACTAAGGCTAGAAGTTGGGTCGGGTACCTGGCCCAATTCGGGCCCGGGAAAAAGGGCACCGAGCCAACCAGGACTTAATCGTGGGCCCGTTTAAGCCCAATAATATTTTTTAATATATATTTTATTGATTTATATATATAATTATAATATTTTATTACAACTAATTATATTTATATATTATTTTATATTATATATATATATATATATATATATATATATATATATATATATATATATATATATATATATATATATATATATATATATATATATATATAATTTAATCGGGCTGGGACCGAACCCAGGTTTCGGGTGTCGAACCAGCCCAAGCCTGACTCCTTGTCGGGCCGAGACGGGCCTATGCCCAGGCTTATTGACTACAGATAATTTTGCATAGTTAATGAAAGACATTTCATGTTGACATCTGGCATGTAATATGAAATTGAGAAAGACATTTTTGTGCAAAACCATGTATTGTTGAATATGTTCATGTTCAATGAATCCATATCATGGATGTGGACACAATCTTGAGATCCAATACAAGTTTTGGATCTAGAGAAAGTTCTAGAATACATATTTGAATGTTACATTCGATCTAGATTAGAGATCTGATACAAAAATATGGACATGAGATCTGAATCCAAATTGTTACAGATTACATATCTAGAAATTGATAGAGAGGTCTGGATTGAAGATATGGACTAGGCATGCCTTGACTTGGCTCACTCTAGGTTAGGTGGGTCCAGATTCAGTCAATTGTTGTGTAATCTTGGCTTGGTTCAGCTTTGAACTTGGCATGGACCTAGGCTAGATGCAGGTTACGCTAAACTAACTTAGTTCAGTTTAAGTATGCTTAGACTAGGTGTAGGTCTACTTGGCTCAGTTTTAATACATTTTCCTATTTTTAGATGCAAATTCCTTCATTTCACCCTCTGAAAATGTATTTTTCTAAACTAATGACCATCAATATGACTCATTTTAGAGTGATGGATAAGGTTAAAATAAGAAAACATGATCTGGGGCACGAACCCATCTGAATTGGGAATTACTCCATTGGAGTATATTTGACCACAATGTCGGGAAGAAATTGAAGTTTTGAATCTTGGATTGATCATAATTGAGCTCGAAAGATGAGCTACTCATCGAGGGATACGTCCAGAACTAGACAAGCCTTAGTGAATATATAAAAATGGGAATGAACTCAATCCAAGAAGAGTTAACTCAAACTGAGCTAAAAATATTCAGATCCAATGCTGAAGAATATGATCGTAGCTTGGTGTGGGCTGACTTATTCAGGTTGAGTTAAATTTAGCTCAAATCCTGTCAAATGAGTAATAGAGAGACACTGCATTATTAGGATAACTTCTTCCAAAATCTAATGTGGATCTTAGAACCGTAAGTAACTTTTGAAAGACTCGGGTTGCACTAAGATGAGTTTATGTTGAGCTCAGCCCTGACTAGGTCCCAGTGATCTATAAATGGAAGGTGATCCAATTCATTGAGCTGCTCAAATTAAATTGAGTTGGTTGTGAGCTAAGTGAAGGTTGATTGGCTGACTCTAACGGCTCTTGAAGACATGTAAAGGTGATAATGATTCTGATTGAACTAGCTTCAAGAAATTCTCAAGGTTCTAGAGGGTTTTGGGGTTTTAGGGCATGGTAAGAATTTGGGGCAATTTGGTTATTTGATAGAGTGACACTGACCTACGTGATCATAATCTAGGTGTCAAGTGTGTAAGTGAAATAGGTTTGGCTCTAGTTCTGGTGGACGACCCTACATGTAAAATGTTTTTAGCAAACTTAGTTCAAAATCACATTATGAAGGGTAAAATGGTCATTTGACCATTGTGAAAATTTAGGCGTTTACAACAAGGTGATGGTTTCTTGAGGAATTCCATTATAATTTCACTTTCCCATAATGCTGGTTGATACGATTGTGCAATAAAACACTTTAAAAGGAAGCATATGATCTGTGTGAATAAAGATGTACTTTGATAATATCAAGTGAATAATACACTCAGTTCCAAAGAAAAGGCCAACCAACACCTAAGTGGAAAAAATGACTACTAAATTGTTGCTCTTGAGGCTCTAAAACAAAATGTCAAGGATTTGAATTCACTTTTAGCAATTAAAGTGCAATTCTCCTCTATATAAGCCCTGGACACCAAAAGAGAAATCATAAACACACACGAGAGAAAAAAAAGTTAATGAATGCCGACCAAGCATAAGCATAATTTAAATGGAAGCGTAAAAAACATCAAAATATATACTTTTTTTTATCTAGACCAGACACTAAGTTTTCTATAAATGGCGTATCCTAGACTGTAGAATAAACTTAAAATGGAATATCAAATGTACTCAATGAAAAGCCTATTTTGTTCTATTATAATGTGAAAATTGGTATCCAGACATATTGTTGAATTTTATAAGTTCTAGAGCCCAAATATTATCAAAATCCTATAAAAATAGGTTAATTTAAATCATACATCTAAGAAACATCTCCTTTTTAAAACACAAAAATTCAGTTGTGGTGAAAAGATACAACCATTTCATGACTGATAAAATAGTATCTCTAAATAAGCTTGAAAATAAAAAATGCAAACATTTTAAAATCTCCTTGAAAGTCCAACCAAATGACATGCAATTTTGATAAAACTTGGCTTGTGCATTATAGTCACTTGGACCTAACTATAGGCATTTGGACCTAACTGGCCTAAACATTTGGAAGTCCAATTATTAGAAAGACATGTCAAAGAACATGCACGAACTTGTTGAAATTCTTTAGTCATAGTAGAACTTAATCTCCTATTATTATAGAAGGCAAAAAAGCAAAACTAGAACATGACACAACTTGAAGACAGGCTTAAAGTCAAATCCTAGCTAAAAACCAAAATCTATAAAATAAAGATGCATAAACTAAGACAAAAAATGATTGCTTCACATGATAGAACAACTAGACCCTTTCACAATAGGATAGAACCCTAATTCTAAAGCAATTCAACAAAAAAAAAAGCCTAGAGCTAATACATGACCACTACATCGCATAGAATAATTATAATGCAAATGCATGAGGTTGAATAAACCTAACATGCATGTCCTATGTGATATATAAAGTAACTCAAAAGGGAGTGTAACTACCATGCAACTTTTACACATAATGCCATCGAGGAAGAAGGAGAAAGAGAACACCTTAATTTAAGTGCAGCCTGTGGGTCATATGGGATAAGGGGATCTAATGCTATGGTTATGCCTTGATTCATGTTCCATAATGATTTATGCCTTGATTCATGTTCCATAATGATTCATAAAGTGCACCACCTTTTTATTATGTTTACATGTACATGTAAAAAATTAATGTTTGAATCCCATACTTTGCATTGCTTTACTGTTAAAAATTAATGCCTTGAATTATACATTACAGAGATAGGTTGGAGAAGATATCACACTTTCAGTGTTTTGGAGTGAATTCACTATAGAAACAGAGCCAAATTCAAACCCTAAAGCCAAAACAAGTCAAATCACATATCTAAAGTTGATCCAAGAAACAAACGCACCTCCTGTGATGTTTTTTATAGCTATATATACCTAGATAGTCTTTCTAGGGGTTTTGAACAATTTGGTGAATTTTATAAGCTGTTAGGGGAAATTCAATTTCAAATTTTATCCTTCATATAGATATGTTTCTCCATGAGAGAGAGCCCTATCCTTGACTTTTGAGTGTGGCTATCTTCTTCTTCCCTTTTCAGAGCCGCTTGTGGAGGGTGCTCTGTTGTGTGCACTTCCATCCACTAGCAATGGGATGGTGCTCTTAACCAGTGTTCACTTATTGATCTTTTCCCATCATGTTTGCCATTTTCTTTTGTGTTTTTAATCATTTTATTTTTCTATTTTGCAAATTTCTATCAAGAAGAAGGTTGGATCACCAGTCTGAGCGTGCTTAGGCCTTTCAAACTTGGTGTGGGAGATGCTTTTATCCGAGATCATCATCCTTCTCACCTCCTTCATCATGCTCCATCTATGTTATGGATGGAATCTCAAGGGTCGTACACATGGTGTAGACGTATGGCAAGGCATTCTCAAGCCATTGGATGGAAGTTGAGATTGCACAGATGTTGTTTAGATCAGGTTGTTATGAAAGATAGCAATTCTTAGTGACCAGCTGATTACTTTAAGCTTGGCCTGTACCAAATACAAAAACTCAGCCATGGTAGCTCAATGGTTCGGCTATTTCAGAACTATAAATTCTAAAGCATGAGGACCAAAAAGATCAGCTTAAACTTTGCTTTGGTCATAGCTGCAACACACCTTGCTACATATTAAAAAACATAAGTTAACCAGAATAGCAAACTTTTGCATATTTGCAATAATCACCAATAAAGCATAAGGTTAAACTAAACTGTAAAATGGGCTATCAGGCCATCGCCAGGAAAATGCAATATAGGAACACAACTTTAAGAATTGAAAAACTATCTAGGAACACAACTTTAAGAATTGAAAAACTATCTATCTGTAAACAAATAATGAAGAAATAAGAAAATTATCAAGAAGAAACAAGGGCTAGATATTTATCATATATAGTTCTCTTGGCTCTTACTTTGGGCTGAGGATGGCAAGAACATGAAAACTACCCAAAAGCACTTCTCTCTAGCTTTTTTTTTTAACTATGAGAAAACTTGGTTGTCTCCTCTTTTTTTTTCTTTTTTTTGAAAAGTTTCCTTTCCAAGTAATAACTAGTATTATGTCCCTCGCTTACATCTAAGGAATAGTTGGAACAATATATTTAAATGAAGATGATCAGCAAAAATTCTTAATTTACCAAATTCCCATGAATCGATTTGAAATTCCCTTTCAACTATGTAATCTATAATAGAACGATGTTTTGTTAAAATTTCAATTGCCAATCCAAACACCATTTGCACCTTTTCACCTCCCATATAGTGCATTTAGTCCAAAGGTGACCATTACCATTACCCTATAAGAGACATGCCACTTAGTTGCTACAAGTGGTATTAAGTGATGGTGCTAGATGTAGATGAAATCCAATAAGTGGATTTCAAGCATGACAATAGAAATTTAATTCCCATGATTAATACGTTTCATACGTCATGCAAGCAATTACGGATCTGACAAATTAGAAGGGGACACCTCAAGTTCAGTATAACATCCATTGACAATTGCACATCTTTTTAGTGGAATATCATTGTTGTCACCACAATTACTACTTTTTACTTATTATTATTATTTGGTAGGCAACCTTAGAATAACAATATGAAATTCAAAGTAGAGATTTTCTCAATCAAGGAAGTACCTTGACCGTTCAGCTACATATCTCATTGAACCCAATAACTTAAGGGATTTAATTCTCACAAAGCACGTCAAATTTTGCTTACTTTCTTCCACTTGCTTTATAACTTATTCTTGTTTAGTAATCAAGGTAAGCTAGCGGAAGAAAAAATATCCAAGATGACAAAAATAATATTGAAGAGATGAAACTCAACCAACTGGCAACATACCCTATTCAGTTGAAGAATTTGTTATGGTCGTCCCATCTGTCCATGTGTAAAGAAACCTTTAGGGGGTGTTTGATATGCCTAGGATCATGGAATTTTAGAGTTAAAATGCTCTTTTTTTAAGAAGTTGGAGCTATTAAACAGACAAAGTATTTTGTTTCTTGAATTAAGAAACTGAAACCTAGAATTTTGATTTCATTTCAGTTTGAGAAGGAATTATGTTTCTGGAATTTTCATTCTTGAATTAAAATTTTAAACCATCAAACGCCCCCTTAATAAAACAAACAAGTCATTTTTAGCCCTTTCGAAGGGTAAGCACCGGGTCTTTACTTTTAAAAGAGTTTTTTGTTTCAAATTAAGAGAACAAATTGATCCTAGATCAAAGTTTCCTAAAATCAACGATACGCTGGTGAAGAGGTTGTGAAGTAGGGGGAGCTTCTTGATGACAAAGACATTGTTAATAAAATGACAAAGACATAATTGGTAATGCCTTCAAACCAGGTGGAGCTTCTTGATGGATAGGAAGTAGCTGTGAAGAGGATGTCCTCATCAGAGTAGCATGCACTAGAGATTGAGGGTGGTTTGTAGAGTTTGTTACTTAAAGTAGTCTCATGTTTGGAAATTTAGTTTCCTTTGAGTATTGCAGAAGATGGTTCACATTAATTGAAAATAATAGAGGTTCTTATTCCTTAAAAGCAATGTTCCTACTTGTGCAAATGAATGTGACATATAAAACTTCAATTACTGACAAAAATGACATGGTCCAAATTGTAAGAACATCAATTTTGAAGAAGCCTACTAGAAGGTATCCATTAGTGGCCATAACAAATAAAGTCATTGCCTAGGAGAACAGCTACAAGAGGCATAGTCATTTTCAAATAAAAGATGTAGGACACCAATTTTAGTTAGTAAACAATGAAATGGAAAACTGACAAAACAGCTTGTTGATGGAAAATGAGCAGTCAATTTTTGTGAACTGATTTGCTGCTTTTTCATTTTCCTACCTCACAACCATCTGAAAGTCATGTTACTTGATTGATTTTCATTACAAAACTATTAACAAATGTTTGAAGACTATAAGCATAGAAGGGGAAAATGCAATTTGGTCAAAACATGTTTAATGTGTTGTGATTTTTCACCTTAAGACAGTTGAGATACATATCACATACTATCTGTTCCAAAATCATGATGGAACTAATTTTCCCAAACAAGCACTTGTGCATACTCAAATTGTTCCAGGAAGACGATAAATATTATTCAATTTGTATTAGAAGCAAAAACATAACAAAGAAAATTTAGATAGATCACAATGAGTAAAGAGGGAAGGCTTTGACTAGCTATAGAGGAATCTATGAATTGACAGATAAGGCTTTCATGAGCCATTGACAAAGAGAGATGGTTCATCTACATCAGATGGTGATTTGAAGATGTTTGGGCGTAAGAAAAGCCAGTGAGGGAGCGGCAGCGATGGAATCGATCAGCAGGCAGTGAGCCCTTCTTCTCTTTTCTTCTTCTTCCCTCTTTTCCTTTCTCCTCCCTCTTCTGCCATCGGCATTTGTCGATGTTTTTGGGCCATTCCAGGTGTTCTTCATCAATTTTTGACATCTAAATGATAAGAAGGTAGGTTACTTAAACATAATGTTAAGCTTTTTCTATTTGTGAATGATTTTAGGTTATGATATTGTTCTAAGGTAATGATTTTAAGTTTTTTTGCTTCAGGTTCTAGGGTAATGATCTTAGGCATTGCGATCAACAGATATGATATATGGGGTTAGACGTTTGTTAGCAAAGATCAACTTTTGAGTGGCCAAAACTGTCTCCATGACAAGGTCTTTCACTGATTCATTTTCTTATGGTCTGCATTTTTTGCCATCATAAACTATGATTACAAGATGCAGAGGAATATGCAAAATATGAAGTTGTTGTTAAGGATTACCCACTCTTGCGGTTGTTGTTAAGATATGCATGCGCAGTTGAAGGCATACATGTACTTGTTGACATGCAAAATATGGAGGTTATTAGGTTTGAAGATGACAAACTTGTTCTCTTAAGAAGGTACTCTTGATTCAGTATCCACTTCTTAATCAATTACTGACTTAGTGTGCTGCATGTCGTTGCATTCAGTCAATCAAGTATAAACTGATATTATCAATTTAACATGTAGGGTTGTGATTGTTTGGGGTATGTCACGTTTTACAAATTTCAGCAGTGGTGGTGTGGAGACAATCGAGAATTGTTTTTGCCTGCATGAGGAAGAATTTGGAATTTTGTGGAAGCATCAACACTGGAGGACAGGATTAGTTGAAGTCAGGCGTTCGTGGATTAAAAAAAAAAATTAACAAATCTTCAGTGACACATGAAATTGCCTCAATAAATATATTACTAACGTCCACCTGTATGCCAATAAAAAGTTTAGCGATGCCCATCACATGTTAGTAAAGATATTCTTATCGACATCTTCGGACATTGGTAATAATCCTATTTGCCTATGCACATGATTTGTTGGTGCAAAACTCTACAACGACGCATGCGTTGGAGTGTCAGTAATAGTTTTGACCAACATTTTCTTCACTGACCGGCTAGGACGTTGGTAAAGCTTTTACCGACGCATTGTCATGTTTTGCCAACGTTTTTCAACTGTCGGTGAATCCTTGGTTTTTTGTAGTGAGAGAATCGATCAAAGAGGGAGAGATAATGAGAGGGAGAGAAGAACGTTTCTTCTCTACATTTTGAATCTCGCCATCTATGCTATGTCACCGCGGTACGGGTACGGGTGTTGGTACGGGTACGGGAAAACGGGTACGGGTACGGCATTTTTAAAAATAATGGTACGAGTACGGTATTTTTTTTGTGTGATAATATTAATTTTTTAATTAAAATTATACTTTGCGCGTTGGCGCACCGAGTTTTTTTTTGTTTTTTTGTGATAATCACGTGAACACATTTGTACAAAAGCTGAAGTGATTCTATTCTCGTAAACACATTTATTCAGAAATGTATTTTATTCCCGTAAACACATTTATTCAGAAATGTTTTAATGAAAACATTTTCACATAACCTTACTTTGCAAAGAGGAGGTTGAAATTTTTTAACCACAAAGAGGAGGTTGAAATTTTTTAACGACAAAGAGGAGGAGTTCCCTGAAATTTAATGTGAGTAGTTGTCCTTTACGTCCTTAAAGAGGAGGATTTGCAAAAAGGAGGAGTTCTTGCCATTTTTTAGTCCTGTATCGAACGTTTGGGAAAAAAAAGAAAAAATATAATAAACTACCACTGACCAGTTTCAGAACTGCTTTAGCCCTCGACGGGTGGAAATAGTCAAGCGTTTAACGAGAAAATTGTTTGTTTTTCTGGATTTTGGAGATTTTGGATCTGGTTTCGGACCCAAAACCAGATCCAGACGTACCACCACGTACCCCGTATCGGTATAGCAACTATGTATTATGTTGAGGCAATAACAACTTGCTGAAAATCAGCAAAAGGAATTGAGAAAGATAAATCGATCTGTTTAAAAATCTAATCAGAATTTAGCAGTTAGAAATTGATGAAGCACAACCAGGATAAAAGGGACTTCCTATTCCTTGGGAACCATTTGGTGGGGTGGCATCATTTAAAGGACTCTCCCATTCTCACCATCTATTTGGGTGGATTTGTTCAAACTTTTGACAACCAACCTAATTAAGAAACTGACAAACTAATGTAAAATTATTAATTAACTTAGTGAATATAAATATAAATATAAATATAAATATAAATATAAATATAGAGGGACATCAAATGAAAGCCATCCATCTTTTCGATCGGATGACTCTCATTTGACTTTTTTTTTTGTTATGTGGAGTAAGGAAACCCCCGCCTCTCATCTTCCCAACGCTCTGTCATGGAGAGGATGGGGGGAGTGTCATGGGGAAGAGGGAGAAGGGGTTTCCTTTCACAACAAAAAAAGGTTATTATCCGTGGTCAAAACCATGGCTAATAAACCCAAAAACCGTGGCTGAAAATGCCTTCAGCATGGTCGTGAACGTGAAGTAACCGTGGCAACAGCCCTCGTGGCAATTGACCTACTGCCATGGTTTTGACTATGGCTGCTGCGTCCACTAGCCATGGTTTACTTGGATCATTAACCACGGTTTTGACTGTGGCCATTATTTACAACAGCCACAGCTTTTCATGTATTAGCCATGGAAAAAAACATAGCTATTGATTACTCAGAGAGAGAGAGAGAGAGAGAGAGAGAGAGTTAACACAGAAATAAGTAATACATCTCATTCAATGATGCAAGCTCAACCTCAAGTACATCTCATCTTGTCCGCAAGAAACCAAAAATAGCTTGTGCAAACTACATTATCTAAAACAATATCCTTAAGAAGAATATCATCCACTTGGAATCAGTACAACAACTAAAAATATCCTTTCCACTCCACCCCTTGTGCTATTAATTATGTAACGCAAATGCAGCCTCCGTGCATGGTAGCGATTACATCAGCTAATAGCAGCAGTATAGTGCAGCGATCCCCATCTTCAGTGCTTCGCTGTCTCGGCTCCTTTTACACAAATATGAACGCCTGTTGTGCCTTTGCTGCACAAAAACCATAAAACATGTATGAACGTGAAGCTGGACTTTGATACCTCCAAAGCTCAACAGTTGCAGTCTATTTTTCCCTCTCTTCATTAAGTGCTCAACAATAAATATAGCAATGGAATTAGCAGCTTCCAGTTTAACGGGCTCACCTTGTTTTGCTCAAACTCTGCCTCAATCCTAAGGATGCAGTCAGATGTGAATGAACTAAATAAATCTGAAAATCTTATCCAAGAAGCACATTTTTTTAGTGCAGCAACCATAGGCAATTGACCATTGAGCTCAAAACCTACAAAAACATAAAATACATAGATATTGTTTGAATTCATCAAATATTTTAAATCCTATCAAAATTTTCTGAGTAATTTGGAATTTGTTCTCCAGTGTTTAGATTATTGTTGTTTGGAATTCTTGATAAAGTTATTGCTAACAATAAAATCACATAAAAAGGCTTGATTTTAGCATCAAACCCAACTCTAAGAAGCTCATATTCTTTAATAGGGGTTGGATCCATCTCCAATTTCGTGATTTATGTGACTGCATCCATGGAGATCTAACCTATCACAACCCATGATCTTCACTTCCTTTTGTTTTTTTTTCCCTCTTAAATCCCACTAGAAAAAACAACTCAGGACGTTAATGAAGAATAACAATAGAACAACTACCAAACAAAGAAGAAGAAGAAGGGACTTGTTCTAACCTAAAGAAGAGCAGATGAGTCATTGCTTCCATGAAATTGCAGAGTCAACCAATCAGAGAGACAAACTGAGGTGTCTTGCTATAGGAAGATGCACTGTGACTTGTCTCATATATATAGAGAGAGAGTGATCAGCTAGAAACCAGAAGGCTAAAATTATTTTAAATCCTACCACCACCTTGCATTTCCATGAGGCTTCAATAATAGTGAAAGAATCATCAGTTTCTATCAAATAGTTGCAGTAGGAGAAAGAGAAACCAGCATGGATCTGACACCATATCTAAAATCATATGTTGCATCAGCATGAAATGGCCTGTAGGCCAGGGACAGCTCGCTGTAACCCTGGCAACAAGAAAGGTGAAGACAAATCCAAATGAGCTGTCACATCAAAAGATGAACACCAAAAGTCTGTTGAATCAATGTTGCAGTTGATTCTTCCAATCATAATGAACATTTTAAACACTTTACCTGACAATCATAATGAAAAGACAAGAAACATTTATCAAGAGAAAATTCATAATTGTTACCAAGGTTAAAAGTAAAACATAAAGCAACAAGACCAAGCAATGACTTTCAAAAATGTAACTAAATGAAAAATCTTATGAATGAATGTTGTCTCTTGCAATCTGTTATTAACATTCTTCTCACCACCAAAAACAGAAAGCTATGTTACCTGATTGCGGGGTGCCGGCGCGGCACATCTCAAAAAATTTAGGTGCGGCGGTGCAGCAAGAATATTTTATTATTATTATTATTATTATTATTATTATTATTATTATTATTATTATTAATTTATTATTATAATAATAATATGTATATAATATATATGACAAAAAAATTGTCTATAAACCACAAAATTATTAAATAACAAGATCAAAATTGCAAATTTGAAATTTGATAATCATGAATATAAAACAAAAACAGCACTGAGAATATATTCAAGTAGGGCATAACCAAATCAGAATATATTCTATAATATATTCTGTGAAGCTGCAATGCAGAAAAAAAATCAGTAAAATTTATAATATCCATACAAAAAACAATTTATTTTGTGAAGCTGTGAAGAAGAGAGACAGGCTTCAAGAAGATGAAGAAGAAGGACGTAAAAGAAGGATGAAGAAGAGGGACAAAGAAGAAAGACATAGAAGAAGGATGAAGAAGAGGGACAAAGAAGAAGGACATAGAAGAAGGGACGAAGAAAATGATGAAGAAGTGA
This sequence comes from Nymphaea thermarum, assembly GCA_011799765.1. NCBI lineage: Eukaryota > Viridiplantae > Streptophyta > Magnoliopsida > Nymphaeales > Nymphaeaceae > Nymphaea > Nymphaea thermarum. The sequence goes on from JAANDH010000913.1 coordinate 142,003, forward strand.
GACGAAGAAGAAGGGATGAAGAGGGACGAAAAAGAGGAAATAGGGAAAGAAGAAACAGGAAAAGAAAGAAACCAGATGTCGCCAAACGGAGATGATGTTGCAGACACCAGTCGCCGGATGAAGAGGTAGCTGCCGGTGGAAGAGATGAAGGAGAGGTAGCTGCCGGTCGAAGAGACAGAGCAACAAAGGGGCGAGCGAGGTCGATGTGGGTCAAACAAAGAGATGATCGATTTAAAACAAAAAAAAAAAACCCTAAAAAATTGGACCAAAATAGACCGACTCGCATTTGACCACACCCGACTCGAGTCAAATGCGAGTCAGAAAATGACGATTTTAGTCGGGTGCGGTCAGCCGCACCTGACTCTTGCTTGACCATTTGGGTGTGCATCCGCATCCCGTCGATGCGGGTGCGAGGATAAAATTGGCACACCCTGGTTACATAGCCAGAAAGGCATATGGATTGCATGAAGCAAGTAGAAGCCTGAACATAAACAACTACATCACACACAAAAAACAGCTCTAGTAAAACAACTTGAACGGAAATGATGATCCTTAATAGTGCTATTAAAGGAAAAAAGGTAAACATGGAAATAAAAATTGTAGACAATAAGAAGAATAGTCTAAAGTAGATAAGTGATCAGGGGATTTGTGTAGGTTAGGCACTATAAAATGGCATTGGTATTGCAACTGCTAGGTATAGTATAATTACATAAGAAAACATTGAGAAAAATGAACCAAATGATTTTTCTTATAATGCATGAAATATAAACTCAAAGTAAGCAGGCATAACCTCCACTAAAGACCACCAGAGGTAACTTCCTAACTAAAATAGACAAACATATTAATTGCATGGACTTAGAAAATCAAGAAACTAAGGCAAGTAATAAAATATCTGTTTAATAAGATTGCAAGGCACCTGTTCCCACAATTCAAAAGCCCTCTGGGAATAGCTCCAGCCCATCTTTCATATTTTCATCATTGCAAAAAGTTAACCATATATACCTTACTATTCTTTGAACTATCTTGATCTTCAGCAAAAACACATAGAGGAGGTTTGAGAGGTTTCTTTGGACTCATCTTGTCTTTCATGTTCAAGGTGTTAGTGGTGCCTTTTGGACTTTATTCTAGTGGTGTTAATAGGTTAGATTTTGCGTTGAATCTTAGTGCAGATCAAATTTTGACATTTTCGGAGAATCACGTATATCCTTGAAGGATTGGACCCTAACGACCTTTGCTAAATGGAAAATCTAATGGGGTCTCTTGCACAAATCTGTTTCTAGAATCTAAAGAGAAGTCCAGTTTTGAATAGCAAACCTCTTCACCGTATTTTGATCCTTTTAATGCCACCAAGTGATTCTACCATAGTCGTTCTAGCACTCATACTATTTCAAAGAAGATAATGAAGTTGTGAGTATCTTTGAATAATATAGATAGCCACTTAAATTTACAAGAGCAACTGAAGAAAATGGCATATAAAGTCTGCCAACAACATGTGAATGGGAGGAAAAGACCTTGAGAAAATGCACTATAATACGGCCTCTTTTTTTTTTTTTTACTTCCACGAACACTTATGCATAAGGAAAACACTACAGATTGTAAGTTTAAACAGAAGCAATTGAGCAATTTTATAAGTGATAACATAAACACAAGCCACAGAAATTTATATAGTTCTATACATACTATATTCAAGATATAGCCAAGAAGGAAAGGGGTAATAGTAACTTGAGGGAGAAAACTCAGTGACAGAGAAAAGGATACATTATGAAAAATCAACATATCTGCAACACAACATTTGATTAAGTTACTTTACGGAGTTCATTATCATGCACCTGCTTATAAAGAGGAGATAAGCAACTTGTGTTCTCTGGCAACAACATGAGTCATAAGACCTCTTAACCATATAAAAAGATAACTGAAGAAAAATTGGCTTAGATATTAAAACTCAATTTGACTGGTTAAGTTTCAATTTTTTGGTTCTTTATGCCTAACAATGTCCATCTCTTCTTTTACATGCAAAAGTGTGTTGATGATGGCTACATCTCTCTGAAATTAATAGTGAGGCTGAGAGCAAGATTAAAGGTCCAGCAACTGGCAAGTCATTCCATGATGTGGTCACAAAAGCCACTGCTTCAATGATGTGGTCACACAAGTCAGTGCTCCTTCTTCGCGGTACTTGTTCTCCATGACATGGCTCTCCTTGTTACATCATAGTGCTCCTCCCCTTAAGTGTGATTTGTTATGAACCATAATATAGTAAATGAGGGGTCATTATGAACCAATGTATAGTAGGTACTAAAGGTTATGATGAACCATAAATGAGTGAAAAAAAAAAGTTTTTATGAACCAGAATTCCATAAAGGGAGGAAACCATATGCACTATTGCAAGATTTAAAACTGTTAGCATTGTTGATAGCAAGCAAATTGAGGAAACAGAATGCTCCAGTTATGCAAGGTATAAGTTTGTTGAAAGATTTTCTTTGATATTTTTAAGTCAACCACATATTGTGTGTAAAATAATGCAATGTCATAGTTGGTGCAAGAGGGCATGAAACTTTATATAGTCAGTGACTTCAAAGGGAGGTGCATGAAAAGTTGACATACATGAACAATTGCTCAACATGATCATCAAATGCTGATGACTTGATAGAAGAGCACAACTTTTTCATTTGTTACAAACAATAATTGGTTGCATCATTCACTCAATGATGAATGTGATTTGCCAGGTAACACATGAAAAAATGAACATTAATATCTATGAAGAGGGTATGAGAGATGATCGATGAAGCTGTACATTTAACCATCAATAAGAAATAGTTGGGTGATGCACTAGAAAATGAACTTTTAATTTTATAAATGTGAATGATTGTTCGACATGATCATCAAAAGCTTATGCATGGAAAGAAGCATGCAGTTATTGGTTTTTCATGAGCAATGGCCTATGGAACTATTCAATAGGTGCTGATTTGTATACGCTAGCAGTACAAAAAAAAGACAAGGAATCAATATCTATTGACGAGAGCATACATGATGATTGATGAATTTGCCCACTCAATGATGCATGAGAATAGTTGGGCGATGCATGGAAAAACAAACTTCTAATGAGCAAAAGATGAATTATTACAAATCGTTATCACCAGTAGGTGATGCATGGACAAAAGTGCCATTACTGTTTTGATATGAAGTATGACTGATGAAACTGCTGTTTTGACATAAAGTATGACTTATGAAACTGTTCGCTGGATGGTGAATGCCAATAGTATGACTGCATGAAAGAATGAATGGATAACGTCTATTGACGTGTATAATTAATACATGAAATGTTGACAAATGTGGACAAATATGTAAAATGGGCAAATGAACAATATTTGGTTCATGGAAGATCGAAACCATCTGCATTATCTTCATGTTTTAAAAGTTGATTAAACATTATCATGATGGCAATGAATGGACAAGCGGAGATTCGCTCAAAATCAACGAGCGAATACTGAATGGCACATGCAACCAAGACATGGGCATCAAGTGCTATCCCATGCAGACAAAGCAAACATATGCCTACATTGCTTTAGGGCATCCAAATATTGCACTTGCACATAAGAAAGTAGCCTAGGAGAGGGCTGAAGATTTCAACCAGGAGCAGCCTTTGACCTAGTTCGTGCACATCCAGCCTTAGCAGGGATCCATGTATATGGCTACCTTAGGAGGCCATGCCTGCATGGGTCCAACTATAAGCCAATTTAGCTGATAAGGGGTTGCACTATCCACCAAACACTTGCCCAATTTACAATGTGTCATGATACCTTGGCCTCTCCCACAACATCCACATGTGCATGGGTCACAGACTCACAATAGGCCACCATAGAAATCTTCACCAAATTAAGGAGACATTTTAGATTGCCAAATGGAGAAACATGCTATTGGAAACAAGGACAAGGCACTTGAGAAGGCATATGGTAAGTTTTTTGAGTAGTTATACGAATGCTCTAGTCCAGGTCTTTGTCTATTGAGACTCTATGATATTAATGAATGAAGAACTATTAGGTGCAACAATGGAAGAACACTAGGGGAGTTACACCACAAGGTGATCAGTTATTCCTCTAGCAACCCAATTGAAAGGGTGTATCCCTTGACCGAAAGAGCCTAGGTTAGCACCGAGCCACAGTTTGCTCGCTCAAGCACTTGTCGACAATAGTAGAGCCATGAATACCCTAGCCAAAACTCTGCCATGGTGACTGCATAATCGGGTGATACAAGTAGTTAGTACTAGCTCGTTTAAGGTGCGCGAGTGTTCAGCAGGTCATCCCGTTGTGTGCTGAGCAACCCCTAGCCTGGGTAGCTATAAATCTATGAGATCCAAAGTAAGCCATTGGTGGCACAGTTAGACGTAGGTGTTAAGTCGACTTTCTTGTGTGCGGGATTTGGTGGCCAATTGTTTGATGCAAACACCGAAGAATCTTTACACTATGGTCACTGTTTGCAACTAAAGGCCTGGCTGAGTAAGGCCATGCTAAGTTTCTAGCTTGCGAGCAATAAGCTAGGCAGAACATAGTTACCTCTGTCCTTCTAGCTTACTTATAGCCATAGGGAGTATTGGACATGCGCAACAACCGAAATCCATTGTTACGTTTTCTTTAGGGGAGTTTGATATATTTAGAATAACGAAATTTTAGAATCAAAATGCTTATTTTTTAAGAAATTATAATTATTAAACAAACATGTCACTCTGTTTCCAGAATTAAGAAACTAAAACTTAGCATTTTGATTCATTTCAGTTTGAAGAGGAATTGTGATTCTAGAATTTCATTATTGAATCAAAATTAGAAACCATCAAACGCCCCCTTTGGAGGACTAGGTACGTTCTAAGTCTCCCAGACTCAGATTTCTAGAAGGGATTGGCAAGTCATCCACCATGCCACCAACCAAAACTCTGGTTTTGAAAGAAATGATTCCCAATCAATTTTAAAGGAAAGCATTGAGTTGCAAATGTTTGACTGTTGGTCATCTCATCATGCCTCCTCTTGCCTGCAACATCTTCCCGAAATTGGTGCGTACAATTTTACAATTGTTTTTTGTATTTAATGAAAACAATTTTTTCTGTCTTCCTGTCTGGGAAAGAAAGAACAAAAGGCCTGGTTTCAAAAGGTACTCTGGGTCGTGACGATGTTACCCAATATAATAAAATATATATGATTTCATGGGAATCCATGCTGACTCGTAATCAAACGAATAGTATAAACGGGTTCTCGTACATCGGGTCACCGACCCGAACCGGAGCTATTGACAAAAAGGAGGGGATGAGTCCGGACGCGCGCATGCCGTTTCTCCGACCCACTTTCTCCTGCGGTTTCCTTTTTCTTATATAGGGACGACGGCAGAGGAGAGAGAAAGAGGAAGGGGAAGACGCCCCGTCTCTTCCTCTCCATCGCTACTCCCTCCCTCCCTCTTATGTCGCCAGCTGCCAACTATCATCAGCGTTTCTGTCGATACTGATGGACGCGAAGCCGCCGCTCCCCTCTTCTGCCTCTGCCTCTGCAGGAGGTGCTCTCTCTCTCTCTCTCTCTCTCTCTCTCTCTCTCTCTCTCTCTCTCTCTCTCCACGACGGGGTGTATTTCCCGATTTATGGATCTGCGTACTCGGGCTTATATTGATTGAGGAGACATGGTCGGAAGATTGACCGACTGTTTTTTCTTCTAGGAGCAGTATCGACCGCATAATTTATAGATTGACCCGATAAGTATATCGGTGGGTTGACGGATGACGTTATTTTGTCCTATTTTCTCTGTGTTAATTCTTGAGCTGACTTGTAGATCATAGAAATCGATCAAGGGTGAGTTGTGGGGTCTGATGGTAGTGTTGTTGATTATATGAGCTTTCTGGATCTGTAATTCTCACGGGGGTTAAAAGGAAAGGATGTAGGAATCAGTTGCTGTTGATAATTTCTTTGGGGTAATGGATGTTGAAGAATCTATCGGATTCAATGATGGCTAGACAGCGGGCCTCTTAATCCATTCGATTGTCACTTTTTTTTGCTGTACTTTGCAGTAAGTCCTTCAGTCGATGCTATCTCTGCCTTTTGTAATTCTGACCTCTGTTAGTGTTTTAGGGTGACGTGAGGGTTTCTTTTTTCTGTCATTGCTACTACTTTCCTGTAATTTGTTCTTCATGCTGCTTTCTAACGTAAGTGTGACTATTTCTTCCGCTTCCTTTTCCTCTTCTTTTCCTTGACCTTCTATGTATAAGGAACGTGAAGATGTTAGTGTTTTCCTACCCCGGTTGGCTCACAGACCGCATGAGAGGGAGTGGGAAAATGTGGGGCATTGATAGTCATGATTCTAAAATTCCCCCTCTACTTTTCTCTTCATGTGGGATTAAGTTCTTCGTTGAGCAGGCTCCACCCCCTTTAATCGTTTAAGGGGAAGGGAAGATATCGCGAGGCATCTACATGTGGACGAGAACAGAAGCATCACCTTGTTTATATTTAGAAAATGAAAAAAGCAACGTAATTGGAACGTTATTGTTCGTATTGAAGAGTGAAACTAGCGGATGAACCTGGTTATTACTAGATTGAAAATTGTCAACTATGTACCCGAGCTTATATTGCTAGGGGAAACTGTATTCTTTGGTCTCCTTGCGTACCTTCTTCAAAGGATTTTGCAATTGCATATTGAATTTTGTGTTATTAGGCGTTTCTCTATTTCATGTTGCAATTTTTTTATTTATCCATGCCTGGATAACATGTACAAAAAGTTTTGAAATGAATAAAAGCTCTTAGGTTATAGGTCAATGTCTTATTACGAGTGATTACAGGAACAAAAAGGTGCTGCAATAGATGATGCTGGGTAGTGTAAAATCTGTTTTCTTAAGTAGTTAAAGGAGTCAGTAACTGGAATTGATTGACCACCATGAACAATGAAGTGTTGAGGATGGGAAAAGGGTGAATGATGGTTAAAAATATGTCACAAATGAAAAATCAGCCTTGGATTTAACTCGTTTGACTTTCCACCTTTGTTAATTGGCATGAAAAGTACTAGGTGAACAACATAAAGACCATTTAGTACAGTAATAGTTGCTTTCACTCTATGAAGCGTTTCTCGTTCTTCATGTGAATACTCTTTATTATGAAGCAAAACTTCTATCTTGATTCCTTTCCCCTTCAACAACAGCATGACATAAATAGTTTTGTTTGTCTCAGACATGGACATTTTGACTCTCTCTCTCTCTCTCTCTCTATCTTTTACATAAAATGTGTGCGTTACAAATTTGAATGTTGCTGCAGGTAGCTTACCACCTCCGAAACCTTGGGAACGTGGGAGTAATTTGTCTGGCCCCACTCCTTTCAAGCCTTCAGCCCCTGGCAAAACAAGTGATGTGGTTGAGGCATCAGGTACAGCTAAACCTGGGGAAGTAGTTACAAGCACTGAGAGCAGTAACACTGTAAGCAGGGATGCTGTTGGGAGGCCTCTACCAACGAGGCCATGGCAACAAAACTATGGGAATAGCTATGGAGGTGCTGATTTTTGCTCTAATATTTTATTTTATATTTGCTGATTGGAGTGTTTTCTCACCATATTGAGTTCTATTGAACTTGATTAATGCAGGTTATAATTCTGGTATGAACTATAACTCAAATTATGGATCTGGAATGTATGGTTCATATGGTGGATATGGTGGTGGACTATATGGTGGAGGCCTTTATGGTAATAGCATGTACAGAGGCTATGGTAGTCCATATGGAGGTTCAGGACCTCTTGGTGGTGGGATGTATAACAGTGGATTTGGAGGGCCCATGGGAGGTTACGGTACAGGCATTGGTGGTCCCTTTGGTCAGCAAGACCCAAATGATCCATTTGGGCCACCTTCATCACCTCCAGGCTTTTGGGTTTCTTTTCTTCGTGTTGTAAGTAAATTAAATCCCATTCATTGCATTTCTGCATTTCATCATGACCATCATCATCATCATCATCAAAGCTTATTTCAACATGTGACCTGCACTTATGTACATTCTGCAAGTGACTGGACTACTGGTTAACTTGTTGGTGTTCTAGAGGAACTTATCTTCTTTCAGATAGAGCTTGTTTCAGATAGTATGTGTACTTTTATCAATGTGAGCTTTCAAGCTTGTACTAGCTTCTTGAGATGATTGTCTTCAATGCAACCCTGAAGGAACACACGAATTGAAGCCCATCGTTTTCTAGTGAGTGAAATTGCTCATGAAATGAAATCATATCTGATTCTCTTGGTACTTGTCAAGTCTTCTTTTCTTCAACATCTATTGAGGACCGGTATACAAACTTTTATTGCATAAATTTTTTGTGCAGGCAGCTTGTATTTATGTTTCAAATTGTTTAATGCCCAGAAAAACTTTCTTATGTTTTTCTCCATATAGTTGTTTGCTGATCATGACAAACAAAGACATGACATCTGATAAACTGGAAAGGCATTTTGCACTATTTGATTAGTATAGTGCAGCCAGCTACTGAGAAATGTTTATTGCTCCACATTGTCATTCGATCTTTGACTTGTATCTTTGATTTCCTTTGTGATTCACCTCATAAACAGTAGATTTGGTAAGTAGTTCCACGTACCTTCATCCACTTGTTTGCTTCAATCAAAAATTTTCTGCGCCCTTGTCCAATTGAAGGCATGAGATGAAGATTTTTAGGCCATAGGGAAGAATGTGATCCATGCAGGCTGGTGAAAGCCAAAGAATAGATGGGTCTCTGTCATGAAGTCCATGTGGACCTTGTCATAAACTTTGGCAAGTGTGTACCTAACAATTGTGTGCCTTTTGCAACTCCATGTCATTGAGTTTGCCTATTGAAGTATGGGGAGAACTTAGGAGATTGATTAGCCATAATTGATCAAGGCCTATGCTACATAGGTACGGAGGCCGGTATAGGTATGGCGTACTACTGTACACTGCCATGAAAGGCTGGAAGAACCTGAACAAAGAAATCCACACACACACACACACACACACACACACACACAAATATATATATTATATACACACACTCTGGTGCTTTGGAGCTCTTTCCAATCACGGTTGCCTGATGCATTCTATCAAGCGGTGTGTTGTGAGAGGCCGAAAGGTTTCTCTGTCTAAGACTAGATGGAGAAATCCAATATGAAAAGCCTTCTTCCAGTTTTGAATTGTCGAACAAGAACTTTATGTCATGGAATTCCATGCTCGATCTCATGGATACATATAGAATTATGTGGAAAATCATGTTGTATGAAAGTCATATATACAACTTAGAGGGAGATCTTTCGTATCTTTCGAGATCCACCCTACAATATGGGGTCAAAAAGCCAAAATAAGTGTTGCATCAATCCTAGGGAACAGTAAAGCTTCATAGGGTCTTTTTGTGCAGGTGTAGGTAATCTGCATCTTCATAAACATGTCTATTTCACTAAGCTTCTCTTGGAGACGGTGCCTCGATCGTTAAACCTTTCATGTGGGTTGGAACTTACTTGACTAGGAATTTTGCTACCTTAAGACTGTTATGGTTACGGTCACCGTTCACCGGGCCTTCAGTCGTTGGTCTTATGACTATGCGGCGACCTATGTTTTTGGCAATAGTCGCGCAGGCTTGGTCACTAAAGCCCTGTTTTTGAGGAGACACCCCTTCTCCCGCAGTTATGGGGCCATATTGCCAAGGTCCTTATAGAGAGTTGTCTCATGATCCTATATATATATATATATATATATATATATATATATATACACACACACACACTATGTCACACGGGTACTCCACTTAAGGAGGAGTACCCGCATGGTACAGGTACGGGTACGGCCCTGGGTGCAGTCAACACAGTACCAGGTCTGGTCAAAGTACCCAGGTTCATTTTTGTCTATTTTCGGACTCGGTCAATTTTGATCGATTCCAAACTTGTTCCAGTTTTTGAGTTGAAAATTGAAAAATCCCCCTCTCTTTTCCTGTTTCCTTTTTCACTCTAAACCTTTCTTGTACATAGTTCCTCACCACTTTTCATTTAAAATCTTCCATACAATGTTTCGAAAATCGATCCCTTCTCTATAACTTGACTCTTCGATAATAGTGTGAGCCATAACCATACCGATGTCAATATATCTTAAAAGTATGACTTGTTGCTCCTTATAATCTTGATGATGCGACGGAGAATCAAGAAAACTGATATATTTGTATATTAGTTACTTCCATACTGTGTTTTGGATGATGATTTATGAATATGTTATATGTTATTCATTTTGAAATTTTTGGACATATATATATATATATATATATATATATATATATACACACACACGTGTGTGTTATTTATGTTATATGTTATTCATTTTGAAAATTTTGGATATATATATATATATATATACATACATGTGTGTGTACGGCCGTACCCCCACATCCAAATTTTTTGAAAATGGTCCGTACCCGCACCCGTACCCCTACCTATGCGACATAGTATATACATATACTTCTCAGATTAATTATGTTTACTAGTTTTTTAAGCTGAATTTCATAAATGTAAAATTATTTATTTAATCCAACAAAGGGAAATTCTAGACAAGCTCCACTTTATCATATTAGAAAATGGCTAGCAACTGCTATTGGCCAATCATGTCTTATTTTACAATGTGAAAAAAGGGGTCTCATGTGTTAAGTCTGTATGTATAAGTGTAAGCGGATCGGGTCTGAACAGACCCGATCCACTTTGTTTTTATGTCTTCACGTTTAAGTGATGGCATCTCTTGTAATTACTTCATGTTTTATTCCTCTTTTTGTTGTAACCTAATTAGGTTTATGTTTTAATAATAGATATCAAAGAATCGTGTGGCTGTATTGGCCGACGGTT